>FJOG01000022.1:523881-573835 GCA_900073065.1 Phialocephala subalpina | reverse complement strand
GTAAAACACAGACTTTTGTCCGCAGGCTCGTAAGTGAGCTTGAGAGGACCATTATCTCTAAGATCCTGGGTGCCAAAGGTGATAGGCTCAGCGACTCTGAAGCAAATATGTTGTTGCTTTATTATGCGTCCATCAAGAGAAGCAACCAGGACAAGGAGGAAAAGCAAATGCTAGCTGGTGAATGTTGGGATGATCCACACTATATTCTGGATTCTGGGCTTGTAGGGGCGGATAAGCTTGTCAAGATGTTGATTGAAAATCAAGGTCTTGTCGACGTCGATCCCGTCAACTCGGCCCCATCTCCTCATCAAGATGGAGATGACGACCAGGATTCGCCCGAAACGAACAAACCCCCTGAGAATGAAGAAAAATTCCATACGCCTCTAGAAGACCAACTTGGTGGGAGAATCCCAGAGGTATCGACCGGGGAGCGTTCCCGACTCGTTGAGAAGGTTGAAAATATGCTGAACGCTGAAGAGGCCTTTTCCGAAGAAGAAAGAGATACTATTAGAGCGGCATTAAGTGATGAGGACCCAGCAAGGGAATTGCACAACTTAGCTCTGACATATAGGCTTCAATACGAACGTAGCCAAGATGTAAACAAACTCGATAGAGCGATCCGGGTGGAGGAAATGGCGTTTATCTGGCCTCCGACAGATCATGAGACTCGGGCGAGGATGCTGCACCGTTGGGGCCTGCTACTAAAGGCAAGGGTTGATCGGGAAAGAAATTATCAAGACATAGAAAGACGAGTTCGTGCTATTCAAGATGCTGTGGACCTAACGCCAACGGGCCACGGAGACTGGTCGCGGATGCATAGGGATCTGGACACCTTGTTGAGCATCCCACCTTCTCCGCCTCCAGAGAGACTGCGTGCACGAGTGATTGAGACCAGAGAGAGAATTCGAGAACGGTCTCCATCGCCAGTGCGCATGGTTCGAGAGAGAATCATCGAGAGGGAGAGAGAACGCACACCATCACCACCCCAAGTGGAGAGAATTCGTGTCCGCAATATCGAGCGACAGGAAATCAGACAACCCAGTCCAGAACGAATACCCTCACCACCTAACTGGAGAGCTGGAATTGTTCGAGGCCTCGATCCTCGAACTCGTGGAGAAGAACGTGTTGTGGGCAAATCAGGTACCGTCACCGAGTCGACATTTACCAATTTCAATCCTGTTGGGCCTGGTTTTGCTGTGTCCAGGCTTTCGTGACGTTGTTAGAAGGATCTAGCTGGATGGTTGCAAAAGGAGCAAAATTAGACAATCGGTGCACAGAACTAGTAAGTAGGAATAAAGACTAGTAGGCAATTAGCAGTGGATTACAAGCTCGGTCAGCTTGTGCTATTTCTTTTCCCGAATTAAAAACAAGTCTTCTTAGTTTGATATTCTAGGTTGTAGTTTCACGACTGTAATGCCTTTCATCTCGCAAGACAATGAAGACCATCACGTGTCATTTTAGTGCTGTGGGGTTCCAGTCCAGTCCCACTTTTACCAACGACACGCTATCTGCATCGCAACTTAAAAATGGTCACACAACATCAATGTATCTTGATAATTGTTAGCCAGGCTATACATCCAATCAAATTCAGACTTGGTACGACGTTACTCCTCTCTCATGGACTCCAGTGAAGTGGGGGATGCTCCCAAGCATTCTCCCTTTCCCGTTAACGCCGATGCGACCTCCGCACCTTCACAGCCAAGCTCAATTGTCCCTTTAAGCTCCGGAGAAATCTTATCCAATAGTGTTGAGGCATATACTGTTGGAAATACGACTAGCATTGAAAATTCTGCTGTGGTGCCTCACACGGCGCACGAGGCTCCTTCAATATCAAGTGGCGCAGCAACCGCCGTTCCGCCTCACCGAAGAAAAACAGAATGATACTTCAAAATCTCTGGAAGCTGAGAGCTTTGCCCAACCTGAAAGCGGTCAGTCTCGATCATCAACAAACGAGATTGAAACTTCAACCTCAGATGAAGTGCAGGCCTCCGCAAACGCCGGGGCGTCAACTGCAGGTGAAGCACCGACTAGCAGCTCTCAACACGTACCATATGTATCATACCCGGACATTGAAGTAGACTCAAATGTGCGTATCTCACGTCTTCAAGCAAGCAATCCATCACTGACTAGAGAAATCAAAGCCACGAGCGCACGATTCAGACGCCGATTCAGCGATTGGTTCAATGCCAGGGTCAGTATTTGGAGTCATACATGTATACTCTTACTGACAGTTGATAGGAGTTCAACAGTCTCTCTTCGAGAAAGTGTGTTTAGCTATGTTGAAGGTCAGATTCTCTTTCAGCCTTGGCTGTGTATATTCAGAGCTGATGATCCTCCAGAGAACGGGCGAACTTACCATGCATTCCATGCTGGCAGTAAGTCTCGAATCCTTCTGATCTTTAGGTATCTGCTGATAGTCACTTTCAGAATACATTGGCCCAAATGACGAAGAGGAACAAGAGAGACTGGGTATGTTTGCTGGTGATGAACTTAGAACTGGCTTCCATTGACCGGGTCTCCAGATCTTCAGCACCATCTCTTCGTCATGACCATGAACAACAAACTGCACTTGGCACCCATCACAAACCCTCAGAACGTTCTCGATATCGCAACTGGGACCGGCATCTGGGCCATTGAATTCGGTATCTCTTTCCGGCTGAAACCTCATGTCCTGTTATTGACCCTTCTCAGCTCAAGAATACCCCTCAGCCAGCGTCCTTGGCACAGACCTAAGTCCCATTCAACCTCTCTAGCACGTCTTTCCCATACTTCCCAATTTCCAAAGCTAACACCTCTCAGTTTACCTCCATCAGTGGGGCGTGGTATCAATGATAGAAACGTCGGATGAACTTACGGAAGAGCTTCCAGAAGACCCTCAGCAGGTGCATATCTCTCATACAGTTACACAGTTCCTCATCACGTAAAGGTTGGGAATTTTGCTATCGGAAATTTCATTGGCAAGCTAGCCAAGCTAGGCAAGTGCTGAAGGCTATAGAATCATCAGAAAGCTAAAGGCAAAGGTATTCAGCAATTCTAGCAAAGCCCTTGCCCCTTGTATTACCCACCATAAGACGCCTTTAACTGAGGGTTTAGGGGTCCCATTGAGTTTGATTATACCAACCTCGAGGATCGTCGATCTGCTCGGAACCTGCAGCCATGAGATTCGAAAATGTCCATTCCCAGCCAAGGTTTTGGGACCAGTCCATCGTTTTGCCCTTCGCAGCTTTCCAGTACCAAACGTCCATCACACCAACCGCTTCATAGAAGTCTACACCATCCTCTTCAACCGAATGTTCCTTCGAATCCTCAAGAATGAATGTGTCCTCCATTCGAAGTAATTTGCACTTAACCCCAATCTTCTGGTGTATCCTACTTATCAAGGCGCTTAGAAGTTGATGCTGCAAGTCTCCGTCCAGGACGTTTCTGAGACTAGGAATCTCTACCGAGACTGAAGCGAGTGATTTGAAACCTTGAAGCCAGAATGGGAACTCGGTGATGAAATCAACGACGTCTAGCGGTGGGATGAAGTCTGTTGCTATGGAGAGCCTAACGTCTCGTAGGTTGGGTAGATTGGGGAAACACTTCGTGTACTGCTCGAATGTACCAAATGGTCGGGTCATTGATTTGCTCGTCTTGGTTCTTCTAAGTGGAAACTTCTTTTCACGAGATCTTGAGTGTATCAGCGATTCATGATCAGAAAAGTGGCAGCCTTGACTTGGCTGGGCTGAATTTTCGGGTCGACTTACTCCTCTAATACGATGCTCAACGACTGTACCATTTGCACTTCCTTCGCATTCATCTCGGCGAGCACATAACCAGTATATCCATCTAATTTCAGATATCGATTGTGTTTGCGGAACCATTTCAGGACGTGCTCGTAGGAGACTGGAAGCGGTCGGAGAGCAACAACAAGGGGAGGCATAGTACCATCCCAACTAAAATATCCACCCATATATCTGCGTGATCGGTCCAGACTCTTCTTAACGTCCTCGAATATTTTCTCTCGTATCTCGAACGGAAGTTTCTCCCAAGGGAAAACGCTCTTCGTCGACACTGCTGCCATGGTGGAGTGGGTTGTCGCAGAGGTAGTCGGGACTTGAGGTGACTGGGCTGCGTAGTGGTCAGATGCTTCTTCGTAGATCTCCACGTTGTCTTTCTGAGGACTTGACCGTGCGCAGGCGCTGGCTGAAAGAAGAGTTGAGGTTGAGGAAGAAGCTTGGAAAGCGAGAAAGAGGAAGGAAGGTGACGTTAATTTAGGGCCGAATTAAGCGAGCCTAGCTTGAAGGGTTGAAAGTGAGCTGGTCCTTGAAGACTCAAGTCTTCACAAAATCATTTCTGAAAGATACCTCCTCTCATGCCCTTGGTCTCTTTCGAGCAGTCTCAAACAAGTTCAGTTATTGATAAATGATGCAAAGATTCTTGCATTCCCCAACTCTTTGAGGCGAACGGACCTAGGTTCTCACGAGTCACGAGCACCAAGACAATGAATTGAGACCAGTCCATCAACTTACCATTCTCAGCTTTCCAAGTGTAGACATAGACGTCATTGTCCAACTCGTCATGCCTCTTCCATCTACCGGCGCGGTAGAAGAAATTCTCCGTCTTGGAACTTGTCCCCTTCGCCTTGACTTTATTCTCGATCAGGCTCATCAACGCTTCCAGAAGCTCACTCCTTCGTTCGGGATCAATGAGGTCGGATACACAGGGGATGGCAACTCGAACTTCCTGCAAGGATTTGAAACCTTCGAGCCAGAACGGAAACTCAGAAACTCGGTGATGAAGTGGCCTAAATCCGTTGCGTCGACATGCAGGTGCGAAAGTAACAAGTATACTTGGCGAACGTTGAAGGCTGCGAGAAGTCTCCGGTTGAAGGGTTGAAAGTTTCTGAAAGGTCGAGTAAAAGGGTCGTGCCTCCATCCGAATGGAGTGCGAATGATTGAGCGATCGATCCTGTAAGTTTCGTTAGACGCAATCTACTTCTTATAACAAAGAACCCGACTTACTCTAACCTATTATCCACCGCTCTGAATGCTTCTAACCCACAATCTATCAATTCGTTCAGATTATAACCTGTTCTCGTTGAAGAGGACTGTTCAGTCAAACAAGTATTAGCAGAGCCAGCGCATAGACATATGAGTGAGGAACTGGACGAAGAGCAACAACTAGTGCGGTGGCATCTCGCTAGGGTATTCTGTCGAAGTTGAGCGATTCCACCTCGTGAGCTTTGAAGATCATTTCTTGAATCTCGCCCGGAAGTTTAACCTTCCAGTAGCAGGTGGGCTCGCCTGGAACCAGCAAGGGTGCTGTCGATATCGGTAGCAATGGCTGGTTTATAGAGTAGAATGGTTGTTCTCGAGTGTCCATCCCCCCGAGTAAAGGCTCAGCTATCGCCGTGTCCTCCATGAGTTTCTCGTCGTCCACCAAATCAGCAAGCAATAACTGTGTCATTCCCCTTCTTTCTGACTCTATTTCACGGTTGAGTTTTTGGTAGCTTGTCGTAGGAAAGAAAGAAGACTGAATATGCTTCGAAGGATTAATTCCTGATAGAAATAAAGGAAACTTATGAATGACGACTCTGGTTGAAGACTAAAGGTGAGCTGACGTCATTTGTCGGGAGGCAAACACTCTACTCGTTTAGGGAGGAACACGCAAGGATGACCCTCCTTCCTTTTTGAGAAAAACAACTAATGGTTGCTGGGATCTAAGAAACTCATTAGATCGAGAGGGAACGAGTCAGCCTGACATTTCCCCAAGATTGCAGAATAGAGGTGATGTTGTAAGAGATTCCCAATTTCATATTATAGCTCTAGAGCAATCTGAGGTAAAGAGGGTTGAAAATCAGCCTTCGGCCACGATTGTCGAGAAGCTCTAGCTACCTAGATAGGGTATGGAAAAGTTTCTCATTATCCCAAACACTTTGGTACATTCTAACCTTCAGGAAAGGCCCACCCCCGTCCAAGGTCCTGAGACCAGTCCATTGCTTGTCCTTCCGCCGCTTCCCATACCCAAAGTTCATTCCAATCTCCTTTACACCGGGGTTTGCCCTGAGGCTCTTTCTCATCTTGGGAAGCGTAACGGTTGCGACATTAAGATAGCCCCCTTTCCCCTATATCGGCTACCTTTTACACCAAAAATCGCCATTTTTACTCTTTACTAAATCTATTGAATGTTTATAAAAAATAGATAGAATTTTAAAATATGAATTCTTTATATATAAATTAGAAAAGTTATTAATTTTTATTTTTATTTTTAAGGACTAACTAATGAGTTATACCCCGTGTTTAGTACTTTTAATAGCTCATCTTCGACTATTAAGATCGAGTCGCCGAGGTTTTGCGATCTTGATTCTTGCACCTCGTTACGCGTCTCGCTCGAGTCATTTAAGATCGAAGCCATGATTTAGTATTAATGTCCCTACGATCAAGGAGATTTAAAATTTTTAGACGTTGTTGAAAGAAAGAAGAAGTGGAAGAGGAAGAGGAGGGAAGGGAGACGTTTAAGTAGGAGAGTAGAAAGCTAGCTTCATTAACCTCGAGCTTTAGCGAGACTGAAACGGCAGCCTTGTTCCAACTTGAAGGTAAGAGCGTTCTTTCTTCAGGGTCAACTCTCGAGCATTCAGACTGAACAACAAAAGTCATGCCTTACAGAAATTCGGCCAATAGTGTCAGGAAAAGATGGGAGATTGAGAACTCCAATGCAAAAGCTTCAAGAGTGATTAAACATCGACCCAACTTGCAAGACATTATATTGAAACATTAAATTAAAATTCTATGCATTTATTACAGCACTCCATAAAAGAAACACCAAGGCTAAACAGAATCGTCTTTCCCAGCATCTCCTTCTTCCAGCTTCCCTCTCATGGCGCAGCCGGAGCCGCAGCTCCATGGTTAGCGATAGTCCTTCCACCCCATCCAACATTCGTCATGGTGAATAGCGCATAAAGTCTAATCCCACTATGCAAATACCCAAAGAAAATCCCAAATGGCAACCAAATAATATCCTTCGGCTCCCTAAACATATGCTGAAGCGGCTTAACCAACTTACTCAAAAACAGCCAGAAGACCGCTCCACAGAAATGCTGAGAAGTGGTTGCGCAGGAAAAGTAAAGGAAAGCCAGCATCAAAGGATCGTAGATGATCGCCAAGTTAATGAACGAGCTGATAAACATGGCGTACGTAGTCCAAGGATGTACCTTCCAACAAATCCGATCCTGGAACAGAGACACCAGATTCGAACGCCAAGTTGTTCTCGCCCATCTCACCAGCTGGTTCGTGAATTTCTTCGTGACGCTTCCATCTTGCTCATCAACACCGATACTCGTCCCAATACAAGCCAAAGGATCATTATGGAATACCGTCTTCCACCCGTTCCTCAAACAATATCTAGTCATATAATTATCATCATCCGGCTTCATCGCTTCCGTGGCCTTGAGAGGACCGAATTTGAAATACTCATTCAGCATTCCAGTTCTGAAATCAAGATTTGCGAGGATTTCGCGACGGATGAGTCCGGTGCGGCCGGAGATGACGAAGACGCCTCCATCGATGTTGTGTGTTGCTGTGCATTCGAAGTTGTGACGCTCGAGATAGATGCAACCGATATAGTTCAAGAATGAAACTACAACACCCTTGTTGCGAACTCGTTCAACAGCTTTGACGGTTCCGACCATGCCAGTGTGAGGATCTTCGAAGGGAGCAAGTGCGGATTTAAGGAAAGTTGCGGGCCAGACGACGTGGTCATCTGCGTAGCAGACGATAGAGGTCTCGGATTGGTTGACGGCGGAGAGGAATTGGGAACGCTTGTTCGAGACCATTGTCATATCGATGGTGATTTTTGTGTTGCCCATGATTGCCCGGGGCAGCGTGTCGAGGACTTTGCTCTTGAGCTTTTTGACCATGTCCACGTCAACAGTTGCGATGACGAGGTGTTTTGGCTTGTTGGCAAGGATGGTCTTGATGGTGACTTGGAAATCTTCACCGAAGTCGCCAATGCTGGGAACGATGACGGTGACGTCGTCGGGTGTGACGGTAGGAGATAATGGAGACTTCGCTGGGCGCGTGTAGAAGTAGTAAGAGATGATGTGGACGAAGCCCTTGAAAGCTTTGATTGATGCAAGGATGAGGAAATATACGAAGAGGCGGTTATTGTACCAGTGGTACTGAATTTGAGAGACGATATATCCGAATGGGAAAGGCATGAAGCGACCCAATGAGAAGATGATACCCCAGAAGACGGGTTGGTACATGAGAATACTTGAGAACACACCAAATGGTGTGGGCGCAACGCCTCTCACGAATTGAGTGATGTAGTGCGCAAATATAGCAACGATGAAAATTGATGCGACGTAGACGGCGTTGACTAGAACGGAGCTGCCGCATGATCTCTTGTTTGTTGCCGAACATGGTTCCTCAGGATCTGGTCCGTGGAATGCCTTCTTGATTGACTCTAGGGCTGATTTAATCGATTGATGGAAAGCTGGTTCATAAATATCAGCATTCTCCTCATTCCACCAATTGCCTTGGGTTGTGGCTGGAGAGGATGTACCTGATTCAATTTGCGAAGCTTGAGCCACTAAAGGAACTTTGGCAGGTCTAGACTTGGTGGCAGCATTCGGCCACAGCCATCGGTCCCAGAGGGGCTGATATGTATCGACGTACCCATGATACTCTGGCGTGACCGGGGTCGTCGCTGGAGGAGATGTAACTGCTTCAGATTCCGAGGCTTGAGTGGCTGAGGAAACCTCGACAGACTTGATGTCGGAAGTTGCTTCGACTGATGCTTCCTTCTCCGCGGTTGACTGCTTGGACGCAGCTTTGGAAGTAGAAGGCAGAGATGTGGACTTCTTCTCTGAAGTCGACTCCTTGGAAGCAGCGGATTCGGAAGTAGCTTCAACTGAAGCTTTCTTCTTTGCGGCAGACACTTTCTTAGAAGTAGTGGTCTTGGAAGTTGAGGGTCCATACGTTGTATCCTCTTCCACGACAGACTTTTGAGAAGCAGCGGCTTTGGAAGAGAGAAGTTCCGCTAGATCTTTCTCTGAGGTTGAGGGTTTCCCAAACCATCCTTTAGAAGTAGCGACTGTGGACGTCGATGGCTCAACGGTCACTTTCTCCTCTGCAGCAGACTCTTTCGAAGCAGCAGCTTCAGAAATAACAACTTCAGGCAAAGGTTCCTGCCCCGAGGTCGACTGTTTCTTCTCTGCAGAAGACACCTTCTTAGGGGCAGCGACTTTGGAGGTCTTGGAAGTCGAAGGTCCATATGTCACTTTCTCCTCTGCAGACTCTTTCGAGGCCTCAGCTTTAGAAGAGAGAATTTCAGCCAAAGACTTGCCTGAGGTCGACCGCTTGGAGGCAGCGGTCTCAGAAGTAGCAGATTGAGAAGATGGCGAGGCCTCATCTGATGTCGTCTCCGGAGCTTTCTTGGCCGAGGATGTCTTGTGTGAACTTGATTGCGTGGCAGTTCCCCACATACTTGACCACAATTTAGATGGCATAATTTTCTTGAATGCATCTTGAACTCGATCTGACTCAGTTGGAGGATTGACTGACCCAGTGTCTAGCTTGCTTCCAGATTGTGTCTTGACCTCTGACGTTGAATTCTTTCTTGTCAGGAAATGGGTGATTCGTGAAGCAAGGGAAGACCCCGAGGACTTGACTGGGTCTGAAGTAGGTACATTCTCAGATGACGCCTTTTCGGTTGATGCCAATGGTTCTTTGGAGACTTCTGGTGTCTGAGACGTCTTTTTGCCCCATGCGACTCTGCTTCTTTTGGAGGATGTTGAGACCTTGGGGATCTCAGAGGTGGCTGTGTCCTTTGATGGCGCCTTCTCCGATGATTGATCCTTAGTAGCAGATGGAACTTTCTCCTCTGAGAATACCGGCTCTTTGGTGCTAGACTTGGCTTCAGTTGAAACCTCTACCGCGGAAGATGCCGAGTCCTTGGTGCTGGACGTTTCCTTGGCAGAGATCTTCGCTGGAGACTTTCCCTCGAAAGGTGTCGGTTCGAATCCAGCGCCTGGCGCAGCGCTGGCGGACTCTTTTACCTCAACGACAGATATATGCTCAGAGCCAGTAGTAGTCTCGAATGCGACTTTAATTTCGCTCGGCTGGATGTCCTCTGGCCACTCGATATGGAATGTAGTTGGAGCCTTAGATATCGGCGATACAGAAGCAGAGCTGACAGAAGGAGTCGAGGTCTTGAATATTGACGTCTTGTTGTCCCAAATGGATGTCCCGTACCAAACTAGGCTTATGGCGAAGACGAACAACAGGAAAGCAGCTTTCATGAGGCCGAAAGAGCTTGCTGCCTTAACTGGTGAAGCTGTTCCATTCGGAATGTTGTGTGCGGGCCTAGGAGTATTGTTGCTTGGACCATTGTTACCGGAGTCAGACTCATCCGAGGTATAGTCATGCTCGTCACTCCTTGGGAGTGTACGAGACACGGTAGGACGTGGTGAGCCAGGAGCCGTGACTCCAAAGATCTTGTACCCAAGGCCTCTTATTCTGTCAACGATCGGGTTGACAAAATCTTGTGCAATCCAAGAGGTAGGTGAAAGAATTAGAGGAGAGAATTGACGGTGGACTGCGTTGCCATCGGGTCGCTTTGCGGGAATTTTCAAAGTTCCGGCAGCTCTAGTCGCTGCAGGCGGAGTCATTGGAACTTGTTTAGGACTGTTACTAGTGGAAATAGGGGCTTGAGGTCTATCAAGAAGTTGCGTTGGAGAGCTGGGGAGTGATCCTTTAAAAAAATTTCCAGTGGGCTTCCCGACAAAAACCAAAGGCGGTGTCCCTGGTGGTGTCTCTGGCGCTGGCTCAGGCTGTTGCGCTGGAGCAATTGGCTGTTGGGTAGGAGCAGGGGCTTCAGCCCGTGCACGAAGTATGCCGCGACCGCGACGAGTCTTCGCCATATAGTGAAAGTGTGTAGCAACTGCTACGCATAAGCAAATAAGGAGAACGAGTACGATAAATGTAGATTGATCCAGATTTTCGTAAATACCCAACCAATATTCGAATGCCGGAATGCGAGCGACGTTTCCTCCGAAGGATAAAAGCCAATTTAAGATGTTGATAATAACAGTGAAGAATTCTCGTAAAAATATCCATACAACACCGAGGAGTGTAATGCCCACGAAACCGGTTACGGATAACGCTCCTCCCAAGACATTCGGTCTACCATCCCAAAGCCGCACAACCGTTGCGCTGCTGATTCCTACATAGATCCATTGCAGGACATTCGTGGGAAATGATACCCCAGACATGGTGTAGATTGTTGATGTGATGTCCAGAACTGGTTCGGTGTTGTGGTGGATAGGAAGTAAATTTGCATCTCATCGAGTCCGCCATGTTAACATATCAATAAACAAAGCAAACAATACAGATCAAAGCGCAGAATTCGGTCGCAAAGATCTTTGTCTGCACTTGAAAACATATTCTCGATCGAACGAAAACGTAGCAAGTACCGTTTGCGCGAATGACTTCATTTTCTTTGTTCATATATCTCGAAAGCACGGGCTTAGTCGAAACCAGCGACAGAAAAACATCCCAAAGACACAGACATCATCGAACGCGATCCAAAACTTCGAATACACTTCGCTCAACCTTACAATAGCCCTGTAGCAGTAATAGAGCTATGTTTGACGTTCGGAAACCCAGAGATATTGGGGCATTCACAGCCGCAGGAGAGCTTGAACCTCGAACGAAGTAATGGATGCAGAGTCGAGCAGTGAAATCAAACGCCGAATTTTCTTTGTGTCGGAACAATGCATTGTATCAGAAGCTTGCAATTGCTTTCATGAGTAACTCGATCTTTACAGTTTGGAATGAGCCATAGGCATAAAACCTGACCGCAGGCAAAGGTCGAAAGAGTAGAATTGATCGCCAAATAAGGTTGTGCTGAACAAGTTGGCGAACGCCTCAAGGTCGGCAGATCTCACACTTGTGAATGTTTCGCTGTGAGAAGTAACAGCACGCAACGGAATGTTCTAAGATAGCTTTCGCTGAAAGATGAAGCGATGAAGACGAGAGGTGGTTGGGAGAGGACTTGCACGCCAATGGTTAATCTTCGGATGGAAACCTCTGAAGCTAACCGCTTGGAGTCGCGAGGCAGAGGTTCGAGCTCAAGCTTCGATGGAAGCCAACCCACCTTGAGATGCGCAACAGCTGGACTGTATACACAAGTTTGTGAAAAGGGTAGGGCTACCTCATGAGAGGGTCCCGAAATCCGCATTCTTGTTTCTCCAAACAATATCCTGGAAATTCGAACAAGTTCGGAGGTGGTCCCCAACTTCGATTCCTCAGCCTCGTCACCCCTCGTCTTTAGCCCTAATCTAACTTCATAGCCTACCACAAATACATTCGAGTCTTGTGAAGTCTTTACGCACCGGACCTTCCATCAGAGGAGCCTTTTCTGTCTGCGAGACTCTTACTGAGAGCAACCACCAAATACCCACGATCGTTCCCTCTCTCCTCCAAGAAAGCACCATGTCTTGTTCCTGCTGCAGCCCAGCCTCGACCAAAGGCTTCGACCCCTTCATCGACGGAAGCAAACTCGAGAGCCGCTGCCGACTCGACAATACCAGATCCCGATTCAAGAGCCCCATGGTGCGCCCCGAGGATCAAGAGTCCAGTCTGCAGAAGCTACCCATCGAAGTCTACCACAATGTTCTGCAATACCTCGATATCGGCACTCTCACCTCGATGCGCGCAGTATCACAATACACAAGAGCAAGCATCGACTCCCTCCATCCCTACAAAGAGCTCCACGACTTCGCACCGCAGGCACTCCGCGCATGTCTCAGCACCGAAATGGCACCCCACATTCCTCTCCTACGGTTACACAACGCCCTCACAACCCAGGAATGCCATTACTGCAAACAGACGTATTTCCCCCACTCACCGTCTTTCCTATTCACAGAGCCGCTCCTAACCTGTATACGCAGCGCGTCACCAGAATCCACATTCGGAACACACCTCTCCCTCTGGGAAGGCCATCGAATCTGCGTCTTCTGCGCCCGAAACTCCCCCTCCCTCAAGCCCGCCGAACTAAACCACCTCCTCACCCTCTGCGCCTCGAAAAAGAGTTCCGTCCCGGCCACCTCCCTCTACTCGATCCCCAAGCTCAGAGCCCTCCCTGGCACCTACTCTACTGCCTCAGTGCACGAAACCAAAAGATTCACACTCATGCTCCCCGGTTTGATCACTGCCGGCAAGACGCTTTCGGACCGCGAAGCTAGAATCCTGAATACAGACACATCGGACTCAAACACAATCTACCACCACCCATTCGTTCGCAGCGAAGACGAAAGCGATATCTCACCTTCAATTGGATACCTATCACCCGAAACCGATCGCCTGGTCTCCTTCCGATACACAACCATCCTATCTCTCCCTTTCTTGAACCCTACCACAAAGAAATTCCAACATGGGATACTATGTCAGGAATGTTGTCTCCGAATGCGATATACGGAGCGGATGTGGAAAGCTGAACAAAGACACCGACGGCAAACTGGGCGAAGCCCCGTCGCTAGCAACGCAAGACGAAGAGTCATTAATGGGTTGAGAAGGGAGGCTAGTAAGTATTATGCTGTGGCCCATGAATCTGACGTGAGCTCGAGTGCCAATGGCGATGTGAGTGGTGGGGAGAAGGGAAAGGGCAAGAGGAAGGCAGGAGAAGGAGACGAAATGAGTATTCAAGAACACTATCGCGAGGTACATATCAGAAAGGTCTGGGAGATCGGTCCACACGAAGAAGCATGGAGAAATCGACACAAGGGTCCTGCGTTACCTCTTTTGAGGAACGAGGACTTTTGGCAGCCTCCTGTGAAGAAGGTGAAAATATTTGAGGACAAGCCGACTGTTGAAGTCAAGGTGGCACAAGTGGCGGGTAATTGAGAAGGAGCGGTTTTGTAGCGTAGCGAGAGCAGGCGTAAGGCTATGGGATCATTCGAGGCGTCTGGGAATTTGAGGCACATGGTTCAGTCAGCATGGTGTCGGGATATACCAGGACTAGGCGTTTGGGCTATCGCCATCTAGTGTAGGGTTACTAGATTGAGAGTGCCAGACTATGGGGCATTTCAGACTAGTAGGAGTCAGGACACTCTCTTCAAGGTTTTCACAGCGAAATGAATTTCGAGATCTCTCATCAGCGTGCTGTTTGGATATACCTTGGGACATGTCTCGAATTTACTTGCGGTCTGAGAGCGACGGATTTGGGTCAGCTTTTGATCATCGAGAGTCTGGACATTCTGACATTCTTGTCATCGAACTTTCCATAGTCACGGTAGATATCAAAATGCACTTGCAAATGCAGGGGAAGTCATAAACCATCAAAAGCGTACTCTATTGTGAACACCAACTATAAAATACAAGTATACCCTCCTTCCAGCAGCGTACCCACACACAACGCCCCTTTTCCCACCATCCTATGCACAAACATCCCACCAACCATGTACCCATCATGTATTACCATTACCTCATCTACCTCATTCCCGCCATCTTAACCCACGCTAGCCCACCCGATTCTCCCATTACAAGAAACCCTTACTCATACTCGGCGCTCTAGAAATACTACTCTTCCGCTTCGGAATCTCAATCCCATTCTCCTCTGCCCCAACCGCCGCATTCCCACTCCTCTCCCTCGCATGTCCATTAACAACACTCCACATCCCACTCCCCGCCCTCCTCACACTCCCCACCACCCCACCTCTCCCTTTCCAACTCTCAAGTTCCCTCTCAAGTCTAAGACCTTTCTCCTTCTCTTCTTTCAATGCACGTTCTGCTCTACGCGTAGCGAGTTGGTTTTCAGACTCCGATGATTGGAGTTCGTCAATGGTTTTGAGGAGCTTTTCGACTTTGTCGCGATTGCGAGAGATGTCTTCTTGTAGTTGCGTGTTTGCTTTATCGCGACGCTCGATTTGGAGTTGGAGGTCTTTGACTGTGCGGTCTACGTTTCGGACTGAGCGGGCTGAGTTGTTGCGTTCTTTTTCTTGGGCTTCGAGTTGGGCTTCGAGCTATTCATTAGTTAGTAAGAATTTCATAACGATGGTTTGAAAGGGGAAACAAACCTCCTGAACACGACCGTGAAGGAATCGGACGTCTTGGCTGGCGCTGGAATAACCCTTGGTTTCGAGGTCCACGAGTCTGACTTGTACTTCCTTGAGAGCTTTCTCGAGTGCTGCTTTCTCAGTGTTCAGCTGGACAGTCATTTCGCGCTCGGCGACGACGTCTTTCTGCATCTCGGTTGCTAGTGCTTCAGCGCGTCGCATCTTACCAACAGCTGCGGCTGCAATGTCTTCTTGCTGAGCGAGGTTGGATTTCAGTTCCAGGAGTTCGCGGTCGAGGCTGGCTGCATCCCGTAGCGAGGCAGAGTCGCCACGAGCGAGGTCGTCGAGACCTGCCTTGGCTTCCACGAGGCGAGCTTCAAGACCACGCTTCTCTCTCAGGAGCATGTCACGTTCGGCAGTAACGTCGTCCATGGATGTTCTCAGGCTGCGAAGTTGAGACATCATGTTGACGATCTTATCTTGAGCGTCAGTATGAGCCTTAATGGCCTCATCCCTGGAAGCAGAGAGATCTGCAAGTGTCGACTCGAGACGAGATTTCTCCTTAGACCAAGTAGAGCTGTTGAGCACTTCATCATCCCACTTGGATCTAAGTTCTTCGAGCTCGTCGCGAAGACGTGTGTTCTCTGATTGCTTGAACAGTTTTTCTTCTCGAGCGATGTCCAATTCGTTGGTGAGCGTGGCAAATTCAGCTTGGTACTTCTTGCGAGTCTGCTCCATGCTAGTCTCCTTGTCCTCGATGTCCATAGCTCTCTGACTTCGGTAGTCTTCAAGCTCATGTTGCAATCGCTTTCTAGCTTGCAAGGCCGCTTCTAGATCTGCGGACATATCCTCAAGCTTCTCCTCATAGCTCTGGTTTTGTCTTTGAAGGTCTTCAATTGTAGCATCCACATGCTTACGCTCCGACATGATTTCGGCGCAGGTATCCTCAGCCTCCTTCGCCTGAGACTTAGCAAATTGCTCTGCTCTAGCGGCCTTCATGACCGCAATCTCAGCCTGCTCAAGTTTGCTGAAGTATTCATCCGCTCGGCTCTTATACAATGAGAGGCTCGAAGAAACATCCGCGAGCTTCGACGATTCTGCGTCAAGTCGAATTTGAAGGTCGGCATATTCTTGCAAGAGATGGCTTCGGCTTGCTGCATCCTGGTCTCTTTGCGCAAGAGTTTCTTCTAACTCGGAGGTAGCATCTCTCAACTCGACCTCCAGAGTGGCGCGGGCGTGCCTCACGCTTTCAATTTGTCTCTTCGTGTCATTCAATTCTGCTACAGTATCGTTATGAACATGTAGTAATGACCGACGAGAGTCTTCCTGGTTGTTAATGAGGTCAAAAAGCTCTTCGTGAGATTTCGTTTGGATGTCACGCAATGACAACTCGCCAGATTGAATGCTTTTCTCCAACGCGGACACCTTCCTCGCAGAGTCATCCAGCATATCGTGCAATCGGCTGTTGGCTTGCTCGAGCTTCTGGACCCGTCGCTGTGATGGGCTGTCTTCGGGCCACAGTTCACGGTTTGGTGTTGCTCGCTCAAGCTGACTTTGGAGATGTCGATTCTGCATTTGTGTTAACTGAAGTTGGTTCTGCAATTCTTCCAAATCGGCTTTCAGGTCCATTCGATTGTTGAAGCTGAGAATGTCGGCTGTCCTGTCTGAACGGGCTGAGTCCTGGGCATCTGTGGCATTGCTTGGGAAGCGGCGAGTAGGAGTAGACACATTGGAGCGTGGTCTGGTATTGAGCTTGTTGCGGAGATGGCTTGGAGAGTTGAATGAAGCTTGGTTGGGATTGATCTCCTCGAGCTTAGGGCGACTTGGAGAATGTCTGTCGGGTGATTCCCCAAATTCATCCTCTAATCTCTTGCGGAGCTCGGCCAACTGGGCCTCTGCATTTGCTCGACCGGCAGATTGCACTCGAAGATTCTGGTGCAACTCTTCTACCTTCTGTACCAGGCCAGGAACAAGGTTTGGCGTCTTCGATGAGCTTCTATCACTGCCTCCATCCAGCTGGTTCATTGGAGTTGTCATCTCTGGATCGATGCGTCGCATGAGCTGAAGGAGTTCTTTTTCGCGGTTTTCAATGATCATCTGCAGCTGGCGGTTCTTCGCCTGCACCTGTGAATGCAATTGGCGCTCATCCTCCAACTTCCGATTCGCTTCTGCCAATTGAGAGGTGAAAGTTGAAGATGCTTTTTCAGCATTGCGGCTAGTCTTATGCTCGCGAGCGACCTCGTGGGTAAGGTCTTCCAGACTCAATTGGAGTTTCTCCTTTTGCTTCTCCATAGATGCAAGAGCAAGCTGTGCCTCTCCCAGTTGCTTGTTCAGCTTCTGATTTTGTTCATCAACCTTGGCCTTCTCGCGTTGCAGCGTGATTAACTGTCCTCGGGAGGTCTCGGTAGCCTTGGAGCTCGAACGAGCTATTTCAAGTCCCTTCTGTTGGAGTTTGTTCAACAATGCTCGGTTGTCATTCTCAGATGCCATCAGTCGGCTCTTAGCAGTGTTGAGATCTCTTTCCAGTCTTTCTTTCTCTTTGTCGACTCTGATGCCGAAGTCTCCTGATTCAAGAATAGTTCGTTCCAACTCTTTCACTTGCTGTGTCAACCGGTCGCATTCCTCTTCGAAATACCTGGCTCGACTCTGCTCCGCATCAAGGTCTTTCCGTAGACTAGCTTCGCGTTCCAAAGCAAGTCGCGAAGCACTTCGGTCGTTGGACAGTTCTGCTTGAAGACGTGCTTCTTCAGCAGCTGCTTTAGCTTCTCGAAGTCTTCGGATCTCGCTTCTGGCTTCGTTTCGCTCATTCTGTGCAGTAACCTTGGCTTCCATTGCCCGACGCAAGGTGTCTTGTTGGACGTAAAGCTCTTTCTCAATGATGATCTTCGCTTCATTGAGCTCTTGGTACTTCTCGGTCAATTCACGATACTTGTGTTCGGAAAGAAGTTGCACGTCGTCTCGAGATTGTCGCTCCTTGCTGAGGTCCCTCTGCACATCAGCAAGCTCCTGCTTGAGGTCCGCAATTTGTCCTTCGAGCATCTTGCGATTCTGTCCAGCCTGGGCATCTTCAGTGAGTCTGGCGTCCAGCAATTTCCTGGCATCAGCTGCTTCTCGTTCAAGATGCTCCTTCTGTGACTTCATAGTAAACATCTCAGCTTGGACCTCGCGCAGTCGGCTCATGACATTGTCTTTCTCGCCATTCAATGCGCGCTTCTCGTCATCGAATTTCTTGCGTTCCTCCTCAAACTTCCGATTGTCTGATCGGAGGATTGCCAACTCGCTCTCCTTTCGACGAACGAGGTCTTCATATCCAGTAGAGGTGGCAGTAAGCTCTGAAATTTGCTGCTGGACTCTGCGGTTTTCATTTGCTAGATCGCGCTCTTTGGCCTTTGTCGAGTGAAGCTCTTTCGTAGTGTTGGCCAGCTTGACCTCCAGATCCTGATCGACCTTCAAAAGTTTGGTTTCCAGGTCTTGCACCTTCCTTTCCTTCATGCTAAGTTGGCTTTGCAGCATATTGACCTCTTTCGACAGTCGCGATTCTTCCGCGCTTCGTTGAGAATGAGCATGTGACAAGTCATCCAGCCGGGCATTCAATTCGTCAAGTCTGTCAGCGAGGTCTTTCTTCTCATTCTCCAATTGGGCAATTATTTGTCCAGCTTGCTCCAATTGAGACCGCCACATCTCAGCCTGTTGTTCGGCCTTCTTTTTCGCCTCCAACAAGCCATCCAGTTGATCCTCGAGATTCTCTTGGTCCTCTAGAGCACCAGCAAGCTTATCGTTGAGCTCGGCTTCTCGGATTTGCAACCGTTTGAAGATTTCCTCTTTGTCCAGTGCAAGAGCTCGTTCGCTCTCAAGTGTTTGTTGGATTCGTTGCATCTCCATATGAGCATTGCGGCGCTCTTCGTCAAGTCGTTGGCGATCGGAAGCTTCTTGCTTCATCTTTTCGTTGAGCTTTTGTATCATCTCGTCTCGCTTCTTAACTTCACCAGAAGTACGAGTAGCTCCTAGAAGAGGCTTCATCTTAACCAACAGTCTCCACCAAGGGTTTTCGCAAAGATCAAGATACACTTGGAAGTTTCGTTGGATTATTCGTGTCGCTTCAGCTCGATAGAGCCTCTTGTTTGCGATGCGGCGTTGGGTGAAACCTCGCGCAAGTGACTGAAATCTCGACATGATCTCCCTGATCAAGGCATCACGCTGTTCTTCGAGCTCGGCCAAAACACCAGCTCGGAAGAAAACCTTGGTAAGGCCGACGCGGAACAGCGATTTATCTAGACCAAGCTTCTCTAGCATGATTGTCGCAGCTGCTTGCCCCTCGAGGTATCCTTTGGGCATGTTTCGGCACAATACTTCATATCGCTGCCTGAATTCTGAGAACGGAAGACGATTGGGGAATCCAGTCCGAGCTATTCTGATACCCTCAAGAACACCATTGCAGCGCAGTTGGTCAAGTACAAGAGGTGCGCTTAGCTGCTTCGGACGCTTTTTGTGATTGGGAATGATACACCGGACGAAATGGGGATGCGTCGAATGAAGTTGAGCCATTAAGCTGGAGAGTTGTTCCTTGTGTCTCTGTGCAACTGTTCGGAACAATCCTTTCTTGACACGACTTCTTGTCGCCCCAGGATCGTCGTCGGTGTCAGCGCAGTCTGCGAAAAGCGAAGCGACGTGCTTATCCGTAGAAGCAGCTAGCAGTCGTGTGATATTGTCATTCAGGGGATCTTTGTTCTTCTCAAGCCAGCCCTCTGTTGAGTATTCCACTTCAGCCGCATAGTGAGTAAGCATGAAGCCCTGACCGAGTCTCGAAGGACGGTACTTTGGCGTCTTACGATCCCAGAGAGAATGGAGCTTTTCTGTGAAAGACTTGTCGGTGGCCTTAGGCATCACGCAGTCTTCATCCAAACAAGAGAAGATGCCAATAGGGTTTGGCAACTCAATCAGGTCGATCGTTGGCTGAAGGTCGTGGCCAAAATCGATGAATTTCCACTCGATTTGTTCTCTGGCGTACTCCTCCTGCTCCAACACAAACATGTGGTGATTGAAGAACTGCTGGAGTTTCTCGTTCGTGTAATTGATACAAAGTTGCTCGAAGCTGTTTTCTTCGAAAATCTCAAATCCAGCAATATCAAGAACTCCGATGAAATGAGAGTCGTCCATTCCCATGCCAGTTCTATCGAGCTGCCTGTTGACCCGGCTGACCAGATCACCAAATCCACGCTCGTAGATACCTTTGGCTAAAGCATCGACAGCGAGGCGAACCTGCTCGGGTGTTTGGACTTTCTCCACCCATTCCCGTCCAGCCTTTACTCGCGGATGAAGAAGCCCTTGGAGGAAAGGCTCGAGTGGCATGCCAAGAAGTTTACAGACTTTCTCGGCATGTGCTCGAGCATCAGTAGCAAGTCGAGCTTGATCTGCTGCTCTGCTCTCCTTAACGACTGTGATGTTGCCCAGGTGAAGGACTGCTGCAATGGTGCGAAGAATTGAGACCTGCTCTTTGTCTGAGAATCCCACGATGTTGAAGGCTTCAATCAAGGAATTCCACTCATCTCGATCAGATACGCCAGCTATCGTATCATGTCCGTCTCTTGTATATGCAAAATCTTCCACATCCAGGTCGTCAAGAAGGAAATCCTGCTTCATCTTCCGATCAGCTCCTTTTAGAAGTTGGTAGAACACATGGTAGTTTCGTTCGTGTGCATTCAATCGAACAACACGAGATTTTTCGAGCAAATACCAATCGATGAAGGCTCCAGCGATTGTCCCCGTCCGAGCAAACTCGATTCGGATGAATTTTCCAAAACGAGAGGAATTGTTGTTCCTCACTGTTTGAGCATTTCCAAAGGCTTCGAGGATGGGATTGGCTCGAAGGATTTGCTGCGAAAGATTGGAGTGCTGACTGCTTCCTTTCTTGACTGGAGACTCCGAGTGGGCGACTGCTGCGAGGTATTGGATGACCTTCTTGGTGTTTTCGGTTTTACCAGCACCAGATTCTCCAGTAACCAAAATACTCTGGTTTTCGCCCTCATCCACCAAATTCCGAAAAGCCTCGTCTGCCATCGCATATATATGGGGCTTCGTTTCCTCGCGCCCCTGGCCTTTGTACATATTAATGTACTCGTTTGTGTATATTGGTAACGGACAATAGGGATTGATTGCAACCAAAAAGAGGCCAGAGTATGTGTATATGAGGTCCGTCTGGTATCGCATGTGGAGGTTGTGCACAACGGATGCCTCATTAAGGTGAGTAAGCTCAGCCATGTCGTCGGCTTTGTCAAATTTGGCGGGGTTGACTTTGTCGACATTGTCTATGTTGACTTCCCGTTGCTGATGAAGATTAGTATTGCCCCCAAAGAGTCTTTGCTGCGGACTTACGCTGCCATCATCGCACTGAACGAGTATCTGATTACCGCCCAGTTCTTCTACTATCCATCCCTTCACGAACGCAGTCTGCGGATCCTTCAACCAGACATATCGCTTTCCTGAGAAGTCATTCTCGCCCTCAATCCCGTTCACCACCTCTGGCCCCCTCCTCATCTCCTCTGCCTGGATAAACGACGGGGCAAAAGTGTTCGAGCTGGGCGGGGCGATTTTCGAGTTCGCACGATGCCGGCTGCCTGTGGCAGGGTTGTGTGATATGACTCCTGCCAGCGAGGAATACGACCGGTTGTGACCTGGTGCTGGACTTTGGGTGGTTGGTGGTGGGCTCTGATCGCGGGACAATGGAGATGACATTATCATTGACTTCGGTCTGCCATTGGAGAGGCCTGGTGCGGGAGAAGGAGAGTTTCCTCTCGAAAATGGATTATTGCGCTTCTGCGCTTGGTTTGATGCCATATTGTGTACTCAGCTGAGAAAGCCACATGAAATGTACAATGTCTGTTATGAAGCAAAACAACTCCGAGCCATCTGCGGACTGCGATAATTCGTAATAAAAAGTCGGACTTTCTCAAATGAAATCAAAGGAAGCGAATGAAATCGAAGTCCTGCAATTACATATGGAAAGGCGGTCGTGTTGTTGCAAATGATCGTCGAATTGTCGTTGTTCTCTCAGTGGTGGACGAGATCCAAAGTAAACAACACCAAAAGAAGGCGATACCGCGTCAACCCTTGTCGACCCAGTGACTTAGCGCCGCCCAAACAAGTTTAGCCGATTTTCAATCGTCGAGGTGCGTTTGCTCCGAGAAAAGCTTCGTCGCATCTCGACCATCAACGCAATCAATCACCACTGAGTGAATTCATCCGTCTTCAATACAAGGCTTGGAACGCGCTTCTCTTCTCTTCACTCTTTCACCTTCTCGATACTTCGCAGCCAGCTCGCGTCTTCAGTAAAGCATTTCTTTTGTTGCAAGATGAGCCTCGAGTAGCTCCTGATCGCGATTCTCAGAGGTTTTCTCTTGCGCGCTTGCACTTTTCACTAACAGTCAAGCATTCTGGACGTTAATGCAAGTTTGTCTTGACAAGTGCAATCATGTCCAACTATCCTCAACAGCCGTCTTACGGCACAAGCTATGGATCTCGAGATCAAACCAACCCTCCCTACCTACCTCCCTCATACCCAAATCAATACATGCAAGCGGACGACAGTCGCGAAGTGCAAGGACATATGGCATCGAATTATGACACGTCGATGTCGGCATATGCATACAACAGAGCTCTGCCAGCCTTCAGTGCTGCTGCTGTTGCTTCTGGTGTGCCTCCCTTGCCCATATACCAAGGTTGGAATCAGGATGCCATCCCATTACCTCCCTTCACCACGCCGAATAACACAGCACAATACCCAAATTATGGGAACAATACACCGAACGGTTCTCATTATTATCCAACGCCTAGCCATCAAAACTATCTTTCCCAACCGCAATCTGCAAAACCCTACGATCAACGAGAGCTTAGTGAAGGAGAGTTTGAAGATGCAGGTATTGCTACCAATACTCCTCCTGTTGGATACAGTGCGTATAGTGGGAATAATGGCACCGCCTACAACGAGAACATGCAGCATGCAGGATATTCGGGAGCTCAAGAGTTCAACCCACAGCAGTCATATACTGGTATGTTCACCACATCCTTCGCTGAATGGAGGCACTTGCTAACCCATAGATTCAGCGAATAACTATCAATATTCCCAAAATCCTCCTGCCCACCTCCGACGTCAACAGTCGGGCTCGTATTCGCCATATGTTTCTCCAGCAATAGGGGAGCGCGATGATCAATATAGTGGGGATAGTCATTCCAATGCACGTGCAGGGGCTGCTCAACAACCTCCTGTATCAAAGACGCCGGGTCAGCCTAAGCCATCACAGAACGGGATGACTACTACAGCTCCGTCCAACTCTCAAAGCAACGGTTATCATAATCCGCAAGGGGGGCAATACAATGGCCAGCCCAAAGTTGCTCCCGCACCGTCGACTCCCACACTGGCACCTGGTGTAGGAAGTAGTAAAACTGTTGCCGAATCTCGCAAGAAAGCTGAAGGTGCCATACTTAACCTTCTGCCTTTAGATATTCGGTATCAAACGTACATCGATGAAGGATTCAGGGAAGAATACATAGGTCCCTTGTTCGATGGCCTCAAAGTGCCACGAAGCTCGGGCAAATCGTCGAACTCAACGCCTTCCCGACCAGTGTTGCAGACCACTCAGTCTAACAACGCTCAAATGACGAATGGAAAACCTGCTGCACCGGCCATTGTCGTCCCCAAGGCTCCGTTGTTAAGTGAGGATGGTAAGGAGCCAATTACTCCGGTTACTTCTGGAACAAACGCTCAGCCTGCACAATCTACCCCTTCTGCTCCCAAGTCGGCGGCAATGACTGAAAAGGAAAAGACTCTTCAATCCAAAATGGAGGCTCTAAGAAAATCACGGGAGAAGCGTGCTCTAGCAAAGGACGTTCCTAAGCCAGCGGAAAAGGCGGTTGAAAGGTCGGTAACCGCTCCTATCGTTCAATCTGGGCCACCAAAAGTATTGCCGCCTGAAATCACGAAAGTGTTGGACTCACCTTCAGAATCGCCATCAAATACAAAAGCCCAACCGCAGATCGTCAACAACACAATCCCGTCAAAGTCCCCCGCACAACCCCCCGTCCCTCAACTGCGACAACAACCCTCTATCCCTGGCCTCTTTCTCGCATCTAATAGTGCGCCTACCATCCCTGGTCTCTCGCTGAGCAAATCGAGCACACCAGTTCCAGTGTCCAGCGCTCCACGAAAACGACCTGTTGCAGCCGACTTCGATGACATTCCCTCAGCCATGACACCCCTCAAGCGACCTTTTGGCCACCACCGCAACGATAAACCTCTAGTCATCGATGTTAGCGACGAAGAGGAGGAGTCGGAAGATGAAGACGTTGCGATGGATCTCGAGTCTCCTGGAGACCAGAATTCACCAATGCAATTGGATCGAAAGCTGTCCGGTCCCCGCTCTACAATGCCCCAAGGCTCTGTGCAGGTCCCTGATAGGCCGAATAAACCATTCACACCCCCGCCATTCTCATCGGCAAACAATACACCACCCATTTCTTCGGGTCTTCCCAAGCCACCATATGGTAAACCTAGAGATTTGCGGAGTGTCGAAACTGAAATGGAGGAACTAAGGAGGAAGATCGCCGAGGCAGAGGCCAAAAAGAAGGCTAAACTACAAACACCTAGCAGAACACGTACGCCTCAGGTTCCCAGTGCCAATATCTCAGAGACCCGAAACTCACCCACGATCAACGGAACGCCTGCCAGTAAACTCGATGCTTCGATGAAGATGGAACAAATGGTTACCGTTGCACAAGGCCAAGTTAATTTAGATCAGCAAAAGCTAGCCGATGCTCAAGCCGCAGAGGCAGAAAAGGCTGCAGAGCTCCGTAAGAACGAACTAGAGCAGAAACGCCTTCTCCGCGAGAAGAATGCAGAGGAGCAATCATTGGCTGATGCTAAGGTCCTGCAATCTCAGACAAGACTTGAAGAGTTGAGGGCATTGATGGCTGAAGCCGAAGCTACCTACCAGAAGAGCCTTGCGGACAAGCAGAGGGTCAAAGAAGAGGCGGAACGACTCGCGCAAGAAGCAGAGGCAGATCTCCAAGAAAAGAAGGATAGGCTCCAAGATCTTGCCAGCCAGAAGCTTCTGGCCAATGTTGGTAAGTTTGTTGTTTTCATTTTACCCCTTTTTCGTCTTTTCTCGTTGCTTTAAACACACTATCAAGGTTCCCAGAGATACAAACTCACCTATTAGACCGTCCTAAGTCCTCGTCTCAACCAGCCGAAACTCCACGTCAGCGAGCACCCTCTGCAACTCCCGATCATCCTTCTAGCTCGGCCACTGGAGCACCTCAACAAATCGTCGATCGAGCACCAAGTCTTCCCACCATTATGAATACGAACGCTCCACCTATGGAGGTAGTTCAACCCAAAGAGCTTGCCAACGGTATCGATGAATTTTCAGACGCTGAGCTATATCAAGAGCAACCCGAAGAAACACAGACCAAGGAGGACAATCAGGACAGCGTTTCAACGAATCAAGCTTTGGAGGCTGCCTTGCAGGAAGCTGTGAGAGCTGAGGCTGACTTGCACGCCCATGGTGAGGAAGATCAGGTGGACGTGGAGATGGACATGGAGAATTCGTATGCCCCTGATCCGAATCACCTTGCCCCCGAATCCTTGTCCAGTGTCGTTTTGGAGAATAAAGGCAGCCCAGAATACTCGCCTGTTCTCCATCGAACTGTGCCTGAGGTCCCTGAACGCGAGTCCGATGACTACGAGCCACCCGAAGCAACAGCACCTGTTGAGGCCCGGCTCCCAGACTCTCCTCCATTCAGTCCCGCGCCACCCGAATCCCTTCCCGCGCCCCTAGCTGATGAATCCATGGATATTGACACGTTCAGCCCCGCAGCTGCAGATCCCAGTTCCGAACCCGACGCTGGTGAGATCAAGGAAATTAACCCGACACAGGCTAGCAGTGAGAGTGGACAGAATGGTGCAGGGGAGCTACTGCCATCCGTAATTGGTAGTTCCCCGAAGCTGGTTGAAGTAGCTAATATCTTTACTACCGGTTGGTCTTTGGATTTTGCTAACAAGAGCTAGATTGGTTCCGGCGACGTTTCTGAGACTCCTCAATACACCCCCTACGAAAGTCCCCTGAAGCGCTTTCGAGCGTATCGCTTCCACCCTTTATTCAAGAACGATGTTCCTGGAGGGTTGAGATCAAAGACTTATAGTCACAAGATCGACCCTAATAAGGAATTATGTCGTTATGAGTTGGCCGGAGGCTTCTGCAACGATTCAACCTGCGACTTACAACACTTCAGAGACGTTGGACTTCCCGGTGCGTGGGTTTTCCAAGCCTAGCAACAGGCGCCATCTTGGTACCCATTCTCGTCCTTTTGGCTGACTTGATTACAGACGATGCTGTCCTGACAGCCCTCGGCTCGCCCGAAGAGTTCACGGGTGAGCAACGAGACAAATTCTGTGAAGGCCTGAGAGAGGTCCTCATGAACCTGCGAGTGCGGAAGATCAGAGACTTTGACATCATTGCTTCTGAAATTGTTGCTCACCGCACAAAATTCCTCGGAGACACGTCGAAAGTATTAGCGCTCGGAGACACCACCATCTGAACTCGACTTACTCACAGCCACCCACCTTGTAACGCCTTGTAAAATCACCTTTTCCCATACCTATGTCAGATTACATACCTTTCTGGACCCATTCTAATGATGCCTTCTTCGTTGATCATGCCATCTTTGGCTCCTCGTCAACAATCCGGGACTACTACTTTTTTTTCTTCGTTGTTGTTTCAGCATGAAAAAGATTCAAGGCGCTATTGCATGGACGGTGTTGCATGGATCACGGTGTTTGTGGCTTTGCTACGATACCCCGTCGACTGGCCTCTGGCTTTGATGAGAAGATAGGAGAAATAGTGAGCGCTGTTGGAGAGGATCCTCAAAAGGAAAACCTCTTGAAGATAGTTGCTGGGATACGCAGCCAGTAATCGATAGATATCGATCGTAATAAAAATCGACCTTTTTCTCTCTCAACATACTCTCCTTGCATGATGTGACTTGAGCAACCAAACAACCCCAAGCTACAGACACTCGAAGAACCAAATGACATGAAAGTACTTATCATCTCCGTACATTCACGAGCCAACCTCTGATATCAAGCAGCTCAGACCTCGCTTTATCGCATCACCAACATCACATCCTGACGCCTGGCTTTCGAGTCGCCAGACTCGCCACGCTACTTCCCGATCTTTAACCCCCACCTCTGACAACCTGTATATATTTGAATAAGCAAAAATTTCGTCAACTCATATGATTTCTCTCAGTCCGGTGCGCCTACGCAGAACATTGCGAAGCTTTCCCTACGTCGTACGAGCCGCCCGAAGTGTACTAGAGTGTGATGAGCTCCTTTTTCCCCTTTCCCCGTTCTTCCTCATTCCCAAATGCCACAATTGAAGTTTGTATGTTTGCAATCATTTATGATGCTTTTGATATTTTGCCGAAGGAACAGAAAGGTCGGAGGTAACAGCCTCCTCGGATCCGACAATACCTCCTCCCCGCAAAAAAGAACCTCCGGGATCTGCACCCCAGCTGCCAAGCCTGGAGCTCACAATCACGACATTTCCACCTGAAGTCTCATCATCCGCTAGAAACGCTCTCCACCAACCTTAACTGCACCTTCCTTCTTCGCTCCCAGTCCGTTGCATACATTTCGCGTATCAATTTCCTTATGCACCAAAGCTGCCGCGCCTGGGCCATGTAAGCAGTGCGATTCGGGATACTGGTGATAGGCTTGGATTGTGCCTGACGTTGCTATCAACATGGGTAATGGCCGGGCTTGTGAGTTCCGGGTGGGTAGGATGGTGAGCTATGGGTATTCGTCATTCGTGGATGCGATTTCCTCACGTCCTCGACCTCTCTTTATTTGTTCAGGTGTTTTCTAGAACTTGTCTCACTTCCTTATCTATTGCGATGAAGATATAAAGTATCTCTCTCTTTCAGCCTCTCCCCTTCCCATCTCAAAACCACTCGCAACTGCGGATTGTGAGGTTTGAATTGGCATAATGGCGACAATTTCAGCACAACACGATCAAGAGAAAATCGCTCTCGAACAGGGCAATGGAGGAAGTGGTGCTCCGTCTCTCTCATCAGAGGAGAACTTCGCGAACCCAACGGGGATTGATGAGAAGGCTTTGGTGCGAAGGTTGGATTTGAAACTCTTGCCTCCATTGACATTGCTCTATCTTCTATCATTCTTGGATCGAAGCAATAGTATGGCTCTCCTGGACCGTCCCCTTCACACAAGCTAACCCGTTCGCAGTCGGAAACGCAAAGCTCGATGGCTTGACTACAGACTTGCATATTACCGGCAATCAGTACTTGCTTACATTGACTATGTACTTCGTTGGATACGTAAGTCTCCAGTTTCCCCTCATTCTCTTCGACGGAAGCTGATAGATGAAGGTCCTCTTCGAA
Source organism: Phialocephala subalpina (assembly GCA_900073065.1). NCBI lineage: Eukaryota > Fungi > Ascomycota > Leotiomycetes > Helotiales > Mollisiaceae > Phialocephala > Phialocephala subalpina. The sequence continues at coordinate 545,349 of FJOG01000022.1, read as the reverse complement.
ATCCCCTGCAACATCGTCCTCAAACGCACCACCCCGAAACTCTGGCTTCCAACCCTAATGCTCGTCTGGGGCATCGTAGCAACACTAATGGGCGTATCCCAATCGTTCGCCGGAATAGTGGTAGCACGCACCTTCCTCGGCATCACAGAATCTGGTCTATTCCCTGGAGTCGTGTTTTACTTGTCGATGTGGTATAAGAGGACAGAGACACACTATCGAGTAGCGTTATTCTTCTCTGCTGCAAGTTTGGCGGGGGCTTTTGGTGGGATTTTGGCGTATGGGATTGGGTTTATGAAAGGTGTTGGTGGTTATAATGGATGGAGGTGGATTTTTATTATCGTTCGTCTTACAACTCGCTCTCTCTCTCTCTCTTTTTGATCATTGGATCATTGGATAATTGCAATTACTGACGTTTGGTTTGTGAACAGGAAGGACTCCTCACAGTAGTAGTCTCCCTCCTCTCCTACCTCTTCATCCACAACTACCCCTCCACCGCCCCCTTCCTCACCGAGCCCGAACGAGCATTCATCCACGCCCGCCTGAAACACTCTTCAGACGCAACACTCAACGAGCCCTTTTCCTGGGGCGGTGTCCGCGAAGCTCTCGGGGATTATAAATGCTGGCTCTATGGTCTGGGGTTCCACACCATGTCTTTACCTCTCTACACCCTATCTCTCTTCTTACCAACAATCATCAAGACACTCGGATACTCGGCTGCGAATGCACAGTTGTTGACGGTGCCGCCGTATGCGGTGGCTACGATTTTGACGGTTATTGTTGCGGTGTTGAGTGAGAAGACGAAGAAGAGAGCACCGTTTATTTTGGCTTCTACAAGTCTTGCTATCATAGGATATATTCTGCTCTTGACGACACCGGCGAATAAACCAGGTGTAAGCTACGTAGGGACTATCTTCGCTGCCGCCGGAATCTACCCGTCAACCGCAATCGTCCTCTCCTGGCCCGCAGCCAATGTCTCGGGACAAACGAAACGCGCTACCGCTACAGCGATGACTATTACTATTGGGAATTTGGGAGCGGTGTTAGGCACGCAATTATACCGACCAAATACCAGCCCTAGATGGTTCCTTGGTCACGGTTTCGCGATTGGGTATTTGGCGATGAATCTTGTGGTGACGAGTGTGCTTTGGTACAGCCTTGGAAGGGAGAATAATGCTAAGGAGCTGAAGAGATCTGCTGGGGATCTTGGTGAGGGTGAGGAGGTTAGGAGTGATGCTGATGTTAGATGGATCTTTCAGAGGTAAGAGGAGAATTCTACGTGACGAATACACAATGGCATGATGAGATTATATCTGAAGCATAAGCAACGAACGACCTAAGATATCCACCATTTTGACGCAATACATGGCTCTAAGGCAGGCGGTCTACCTTGACTCCGATATCATGTCGAACGTCTTCGTGGTCCCTCGTCCAATTTAAGGTTGCACCGTCCTCTTGGTTCCGTTTCTTGTAATGGTAGGCAGCAAGTGCTGATGGAAAAAATTGCCAATCGAAACCATCCGGGAAAGTGCAGATTCTCCTTCCTGCCATCTATTACTTCATCGTATAACCTCTGTCTCCTCCGGCTTGTTCTCGCCCTTTGATAGGACTCTCCAATATCCTCTTCACAAACCAATCCTTAACCTCCTGTCCCTTCCCAGTTCTCTCGTCCATATCTTCAATCAAGCGCTTAATAGTTTGAAAGGCATTCTCAATACCAGTGCTCTCTGTTCCGTTGTCTCCAAGCTCAGCGGTCATCTCGCGTATCTTCTGTCTTCGGTTCGCTTCGAAGCCTATCAAGGACAATGTTATGAGGGTGATTAAAAGTCCAGTGAAACCTCCCAAGACGATCCAATAAGCGTGGGAATCTCCAGTTCCATTTCAGCGAATAAGATATGCAACACATTCCTGTTCAAAGCTTTCCTAGCCGCCCTACCGACGGCTACGATATTCGTCTTCATCAGAAGCGTATTCAGAGTTTCGGAACTGAGTAAAGGGTTCCATGGCCCCCTGGATAATCAGGAGGGTACGTATATGGTGCTGGAGGGAGTGATGATTTTGGTTGCTAGTTTGGCGTTGACGGGGTTTCATCCGGGGGTGTGCTTTCAGGGCATGTGGAATGCGGGGAATTTTAGGGTGGTGGGGAAAGGGAAGGGGCGTAAGAAGGTGGGTGGAGATGATGCGGATGCTACTGCTGGATCGAATTCGGAGATGGATATTTTGGGGAAGGGGGAGCGGGCTGTTGTTGCTGAGACGGAGGAGTAGAGCGTATGAACTCATGGTACTTTAAGTTGATACGGAGGCGGGGTAAACTAAATTTCGCAACTTTTTCGTAAGTGCAAGGGCTACATTAGTATATCTTCCGACATATGCTCACGTTCGGTCTTGCGCATACAATTCTTGTAAATTTGATCGCCAGCCTTCGTCCTGCCCTCACGTAAAAATTCACTTTACATATGCATCCATGATGTGCACATCTAACCAGTACTCTGGGTAGAATGTCCAAGTCCCATCTCCCACATAAACCCGTTGGTTTATATTCAATTTAATACCTCAATCGAATTACTTTCAGTCAAGAATCTCATCGACTTCTGTTTCAAATCGTTGTTGGGGTTGATCGTACTAGTAAAAGCTTGCCAATGGTAAGCATTTACATTTCCTTTAGGTCTCTGAATTAGCGCGTTTGAAGTCGGTGTCGGTTTTAGGATTGGATGCTTGGTATGTGGAGTTTGTAGCTGATTGGATATTTGCTTTGATTGGTATTGAGAGCATAGCTGGCTTTGAAAAAATGGAAGTAATTGTATGATTTAAAGATGGTATTCGTGGCAAGGGAAGAAGTTTGATACAGCATAAATGATCAAGGTCCATCTTTCATTGTCCCTGAATAGCTCATTTCCTCACACGCCTCTGGATATCGAAATTGCCTTTCCATTCAAGCTGCCCGGAATCTCCCAAGACTATGCATCTCCCCTTCAAGATTGGGGTCAGCACCACATTCCAGCAACAATTGGACGACTTCTAGATGCCTCCATTCTGACTCTCTGAGGATGCTTGTAGCTGGGCTCTCTATCCGCTACTTCCTAACCCTGCATTGACGTCGGCACCGTGTTTGAGCAAAAATTCGACAATTTCGGTATGCCCGCCTTTTGAAGCCGCTTCTAGTACTGTTGCGTTACCACTTATTGCTGACGGGAACTTGGCCTTAGCACGAAACATAACTGCCAGATCCCTTAGACTTTGCTGGGTGTCTGGATGCTCCATCCCTAGCACTGCCCGCCTTCCTTCTATCGCTCAAAAAAACATCTCCTCCGCTGCCTCGTATTTCTTTTGCTCATCCAATGTTATCGCTAGATTGTTCGTGCTTAGCAGGGTAAGTGGATGCTCCTTCCCTAAGGCCGTCAGCCATCCCTCTGTTGCTCGTCGGAACATCTGCTCAGCGGCCTCATATTGCATTTGATTCGACAATGATACACCCAAACAGTTCATCCAACCCATTTTATCCGGGCAATTCCCCCCAATAGGTTCTGCTTTCCCTCTAGCCTTCGCCGACATATGGCCTCAGCTTCTTCGTCTTTTCCAAGACTAGTTAGCGAGCGCGCCAGCCCATATGTTGTCCACAAAACGCGGCTATGATCTTTTCCCGAAGTCCTTGCCACAAGTACTCGCCGATATATGACCTCAGCTTCTTGGTATTTTCCGAGCTGACGCAGCACGTCACCTAGGCCACATGCACTCCACAGGGTGTCTTCATGTTCTTTCCCCAAGATCCTCTCTCGCGTCGCCAACGTTTGCCGATGTGTGTTTTCGGCCTCTTGGTAATTTCCTTGGTGCTCTAACGTAACAGCCAACCAGTAGGCAATTTTCATAGTTTTCTCGTGCTCCTTCCCTAGCACTCTTTCTCGTCCTTCAAGACATCGCCGAAATGTAGCCTCGGCCTCCTTATGCTTCCCTTGCTGTTGCAAAACGTAACCAACATTGAATAAAATGGCAAACTTGAAGGGCGCTTCTTGAGCCTCGATCTTTGCAAAGGCAACACGATAAACCTCAAGCGCTTCCTCCCACTTCTCCAATTTTCTGTAAAAATCGGCAACTGCCCAGAGTACGTAGACTGGAATTGCATGAGACTTTTGTAGGAGGAGGCGGAACAGCATTTTGAGAGGATCAGTAAGAACCTTCACTCGCTGGAGATGAGACTTGAGTCTGAGAAGTATATCGATTTGTCGATGCAGTGGTAATGTAGGGTTGTGAATAAGGGTGTTTGATATGTGTGACAAGCTCGACTCGTCCGTCAGCGGTAGCCGTGGGGTCTGACTGGTAAGCTTACGGTTGGCACCCTCAGCTACATTTCCATTCGGCGACTTATTCTCGATAATGTGGAGAAATGATTGCCATTGTTCAGTACGGGAATCGTGTTGTCCAAACATTAGCATTCTTCTTTCGAGTTCTTGTTTCAAGAGCATCTGAACATCAATGCCAAACTGTTTTCCTTCAACCTGTTGTACTGCAATTAACCGAGACAAAAATTTCTCAAATTCATCACCTAGCGTGGCTAGAGACCCGTCGTCTAAAACTAGCATGGCCAGGTACTCTATCCAGGGGGGGGAATTTTCGGACCCGAGAAAATCTCTGATTTTCCGTACAGTAGTTGAAGAAAAAGGACCACCTTGATTCAGATGGGAAATAGCGTACCTAGAGGCGTACCTTATGAACGGATAGTCTTTTGCCAATTTTAGGAAGGCATCCGTGTCAGATAATGGGTAGCCATATTCGCACATTCCTACGTAGTCCACACAAGCGGAGCCTAGAGAGCGATGTAAAGGCTCCAAGACCACTCGAAAGCACATTATTTCTTGGTCGTCGCTGTGCTGCCATTCGTCTTCTGGTCTGGTGAGAAACTCTTGGACAGAGAAGTGGATAAGCTGCACCAGGTCATCCTTTATATTGATGAAATCGCCACACACGTCGAGAAAACTCTTAGTGGGGTGCAGAAGCAAGCGCTCCTTGAAGGCCAAAGATCCAGATTCTAAAGTCTGAGCATATTGTAGCTCATTAACCTCCAATGTGCGGCATGAGACGATTGTGAAAGCCAAGATCTTCCGGGCGAGGTCCAACTGCACTTTGTCAAGCCGTTTGACAAGCCGCAGAAAGAGATGTCGATAGACGCCTTCAATACCTCGCGGTGGATTGCGGAGCCTCTCTTCTACTTCAAACTGTGAATCTGATTTTCTAAGATCCTTGATCATTAGCTCCACCCAAAGAAACATGCCATCCGACTTCTCTTGCAGCGTTTTGGAAATGGAATCTCGTAATCCCGGCAGCCTCAGAAGGTCGCTATTTATCTTGGCATCGATTTCAGCACCAACAAAAGCACTGATGTCCTGCCTGACTAAGTTGGAACTGATCTCAATCCTCTCGGGTGTTGCGCCAATTGTTGCTTGGAGAACATGTGGTTGAAGTACATGCTGTCGACCAAGTAGAACGACTCGGACACTGGCATTGGCATTGAGCAGGCCAAGAACAAGTTGAAGTAGATTCTCAATCGAGTCATGGCATTCGTCGATATATTCGTCAACTCCGTCAATAACAAAGTAGACGGGTCTGGTAACCACTGCCACAATCTGTTTCAGGACATGTACTATGTCAACGAGCGCAGGAGGCCCCTTAAGCACTAGTCCGGTGATAAGCTCCAGACTTCGTTGGTCGGTGGTTTCTTCTACAAGCTGCCATAGAAAGGATCGAACAATGCCATTCAAGCTCTTCAGAGTCTCCTTCATGCCCGAGAAATAGAAATATATAGTCTGCCGCTGTGTGCTCTTTAGATCTTCGATAATTGATGAAGCGAGAATGGTTTTCCCACAACCATGAGTTCCAGAGATGCACAAGAGCCTGCCGGAAACCGATAATGATGATGGCCCGTTCCACTCCATGAACGCGGGATCCCCTTTAATCCAGCCACAAGTTCCGGTCAGCTTTGCGTGGAGTTGAAGCTGATGAAAATCTCTGACGTTTGGCGGCTCTAGCCAGCTTTGGCATCGGAACTTCTGCGCATCTAGCTTGGCTATTAGAAAAAGTCTGGATTGTGACTCGATTGGCGGCCTTTACCTTGACGGGATTCGGCAGCACGCAACAATTGGGTTGCCATAGCTGTGAGATCGACAACCTCTGTTCGTCGTTTGAGACGCTCAAAAATATCTCCAAACTCCTCTTTTAAGGGACGTACAACCAATCTGGCCATTCTGACTAGAGAGGATCCATTAATACGTAGTTATCTTCAAATACCGGAAAGGCAACACACCAGGTGCACTCCGGCTGAAGAACCGATACGCCCGCACAGAGAATTCCACGACATCTGTGAATATGTTCAAGAGGGCTATTTGGAGAATGGGATCCGGCGGTAATTTCCCGTAAATCTCGAAGCGGGGGTGACTTTCTGAAATCACTTCTATCAGATTCAGGATTTGTTCTGCAGCCTGAGCATTATCCTTCGAGACCTGAGAATCCCGTCAGCTAAATTTACCAACTTGGCATGAATAAGATCATGCCTTAAGGACGAATTTGATAGGGGCCCACAGTGGACATCCTATTCCAGCCTGCGTTTGCACCACGACGTCGATGATATCAGAAGCATTTTGTAAGAACTGCGTGTGCTGCTCAAACTTTCGAAGAAGTCGTGTCGATTTTCTTCTCTTGTAAGACCGAGATGTCCGGATGACCGATTTAATGACATCGGGTATTGAATCCGCCCGATTAATACACTGTTGAAAGATGGCATCTTCTTTTGGCAGATGTGAGAAAGACGAGCGAGCCTTCTCTATCGCCTGCTGTTGTAGCGAGGAACTGTATCTCAAAAATCAGTGATGTGCAGTGCTCATGAACCTGATATTTTACCTCTGCTGGCTACCGACTGCTGATGAGGCTGCCATGATTTGAAATGCAAGATTTTAATTTTCGAAAGCCGCAGTCTAAGGTCGGGATCCCAAGATGAAAGTAATTTTGCTCGTAAGGCTCGCTGGCGAGGCTCTGGGCGAGTTGTCACACGGAGGCTCTATTGTGCGACGTGGAGGCCTGACAACCGACCTGCAAACAAAATCTGCCTTGGCGTGGCTAGCTAGTAAGCTCGCAAATGAAATGGCCCAAGGGTTATTTTGTTATTATTGCGATTTCTATAATCGTTTTTGCTTACCAATTACTATTATATAATTACTTGAAAATTCTTTTTATACGAATATTTATATTTATTATTTCATGAGGAAGGATCCAGATAATGAATACGAATGTTGGAATTTTCCGAATACTATGCCACTACTTGGCGGGATCTCGCTGATGTGTGCCTCATGACTGAGAATCACAGCCTCGAAGAAGCGGTGCCGACCAATTAAAACTTGCCGCTGACATACTTGACCTTCAATTCGGACTATGGGCAATTTCGTCCCCTCGTATGCAGTGAACACTGTCGAGGACTGCTAAAGTACGAGCCTCCGCTTCGCAACCTCTGATTCCTAGCCTTGAGCAAGCTGGAGATTCTTTCTAGCGAGCTTGGAACGGCTGCCACAACTGGAGACATTCCTATCAAAAGGTGGTCTCGAAGTACTTGGTGATTTTTCGTTGAAAATATCTCCAAGCAACACACCTGGTCAGTCTTTACTCTCCAAGTTGGGACGCCGGCACAAGACGTCCGAGTTCTCATTTCAACGGCTGGGATTCAACCATGCGTGATCGTGCTCGAAGGGTGCATCGATGATCCTCTCAGCAACTGCGCTGAATCCCGAGGCAAGACCTTCAACCCCAATGCCTCTTCCACTTGGCTGTTGAACAGCTATTATAACCTTGAGCCGGAATCGAATCTAGGTATTATAGGTACAGGCAAATTTGGGTATGAGAAGGTGCAGTTCTGAAGGCAGGGAACCGGGCCTATGCTGGAGCATCAAGTCATTGCTGGAATTCCACGACAAACTTCTGGCTGGGTACTTTGGCACTCAATCCGTGACTAACAAATTTCATGGACTTTACAGATCCGCAACCAAGCTTCATGCAAAGGTTGAAGAACAATTCGACCACCCGAGCCTGTCGTGGTCATACACGGCTGGAGCACCGTACCGTACGAGAGCCTGTCCTTCGAGGAGAACGATTTGCTGATTGGCAGTTCTAGGATTAGATAAAGTCCTCGGGAGCCTTGGTTTAGGTGGTTACGACCTCTCGAAAGCAGGACCTGAAAATATCAGTTTTCCTTTCGCCGAAGACGATTCTCGGGATCTCACCATTCAGCTCCAAGGGATCTCCGTGTCTATTCCAGGGTCCAACCATCCACTTCTTCCACAGGGCATCTACACCTTCATCGACTATACCCTACCTCATATCTGGCTACCTCTAGCAGCGTGCCAGCAGTTTGAGAAGTCGCTCGGCTTGACGATGGATGCGGACACAGGGCTGTATCTCGTCAGTGACACACTACATCAACGACTACTGAATCAAGACCCAACATTCACCTTTACCATTGTAAACACCATGCAAGAACCACCTAGCCTTGATATTGTGTTCCCTTATGCGAGTTTCAATATTTTCGTCGATTATCCAATAGTGCAGAATCGCACGCGATATTTCCCACTGGCAAGAGCAGCAAACGACACCCAGTATACTCTAGGTCGAGTTTTCCTGCAAGAGAGGTCAGTCTATTCATTTCCAACGAAGAGGCAAGTACTTACAAGGGATCAATTATTCAACAGTGGACTACGAGAGATCCAAGTTCTATCTCTCTCAAACGACATTCGTGCAGAATGCGAGTCAGCACATCATCGCCATCGCATCCATCAACTCCACTTCATCGGACAACTCTCACCATTCTCTTCCAGTTGGTGCAGTTGCTTGCCTTGCAGTTGCTTGTATTCTAGCTGACATCACTTTGTTAGTCTGCGCATGGATCTTGATCAAGCGCCGTTCGTCGAATAAGAAGATCGAAGCAAATACTCTAAATGACGATACTCTCAGCGGAAAGCCAGAACTAGATGCTGGCACGAACACCGCATTGTGTGGATTTCCACAGGACAGGCACATCTCACACGAGATAGCTGAGGGAAGAATGCTCACCCCACCACATTCCAATCCCATATTCGAAGCCCCAGGAGACCATCCGGAGACACAGGAGCTAGCAGCCAAATGAAACATGATGATTTGTTCAGCTCAAGGTGGTTGAGCCCGAAGTCATAAGGAATCTGACAGTCTGCTGAGCTAGGTCTCTAAATCTGATGATAACTTCAGGAATGAGACTTCAGGAAACACATGTATCGTGGAGCAGCACTTGCTGCAATGGTAATGCGGGGAGATATGGCCATCCAACTTAGCCAAGGGTTTGAACGTATCGTTGGTCAAGGTTACAAGAACAAAATCGACGCAAATTCTCGTGTTCGAATTGAATAGAAGTCCCGGCAGCGCGTGCTGGGAGATTGTAACACGGTACAGCAGCGCACACAAGCCAACCTAAACAAACGCCGTAGATCTACATCAAACAATCTGAGATGATCAACCCTATCAAAGAAAGTCAGTACCGGAGCCAGGTTTCAAAGGTGTATTGGTGCTCGAACCTGATTCATCTCGTCCACTGCTTAATTGTACCCTCCCCGTCCATCTTCCCCATCCTCAGCTCTCCTGTTATATCCACCTTTCCCGTCCTCGCCTGCCTCAGCCCGTCGATTATAGCCTCCTCGTCCATCATCTCCAGCCTCGGCCCTTCTGTTGTAACCTCCCCGGCCATCGTCGACTGCTGTAGCATCATCTGCTCTCACTCTCAAAGTATATGACGACTCCGAGTCTCTCGCGGGTATGAGACCGGCTGCTTGAACAGGAGAAGGTATAGCAACACCAAGAACCGTGATTATGAGTGTCGCTAGGACTGAGATTGTGGAGAAACGCATGGTTAGCAGGTGGTGGATTTGAGAATAGGATAGTTGCTGCCGAGATTGGAGGTTCAGAAGAGAGCCTGAATGTGGGCTTGAATATGCCAAAATTTGAAAGAAGGACTTTTACTTGAAGAGAAAGAACATTTGGTAGTCCAAGATAAGAGATCTTATATCCCCTCCTTCTCGACGTGGAGGCCGGAACATCTCGCAGCTTCGGGGCACAGCGTTGTGAAGCCTCGGCCCCATCCTCCTTCATCGCTTCCTCGAATAAGTTCATCCCCTACGACGCAACGAATCACAGCAAAATATTTCCATTAAATTCCAACATCAAGACAGGCATTTTCAGACACAACGTTACCAAATCGCTTACAAGCTTCTGTAAGTAGCATATGAAAGCAAAGAAAATACACGAAACGCGAACAAGCGACGGCACAGTGTTGGAAGGAGGCTGAACCATGAAAACTGTCCACTTGGAATGCGCCGCAATGTGTATTAATCGTACTTTAAAAATACGGAACGTTGCTAACATCGCAAGCGACAAGCGAATCAAATTAGTAGATTCGTTTGGGTAACTAGATGGGGGCCAAGAACGTTGGATGGGTTAGATGCCCAACTTGTAATAACTTTCCAACATATGCAAGTATATAGCCGGATATAGTGCTCGACGAAACCAGAACCACAAAAGGAATACAACGGTTCCGAGATCCTACGGTTCGGGACGCCCGTGGCCAGTAACGGCTTTCGGCCCGTTCGATGTTGTGGGACTCGTTCGCGAAGAGATGTTTTGTGGTGTACGGCGAGACTGCTTGCTTTCACAACGACGGCAGTGTCTGAATGTAGAACCAACAGCATATATGACCGACATTGGACCAGCAGTGGGATCATGTGCATCGATATGACTCCTCCATTTGCGAACGCCTGATTGATGTGTGTATAACTTCACCGAGAAGTTTCGAGAGTGCGAATGGGGTATTTGGGGCCGCCGGGGACAGGATCCAACGTGCGACTCAATTCTATGAACCATACCCATAACCAACTGAGTCAAGTACCGACGACCAGCACCGACCCAAGTCCAAATTATCTTCGCGAATTACCATAGCCACATCTGCACATGAGGCGGATTGACCGTCCAATGCTTCTCCAGACCATGCTTCAACTCCCACCGCAGACTCTCAATGTACCAATGTACGTGTCGTATCTCTCCTCCAACAGTATTCGTATCTGCATCAACGAAAATACTTTGATGTCCATCGACATCGACCGTCCTCTGATGCAGCCCTCTCTCATGATCCCTCGACATAACCAGAGCCACAGTCTTCAAGCTAGGCATCAACCTAACCTCACTCAAAGAATCATATCTAAACACCCTCAACACCTCCCATAGTTGGCTATCAATTGCACAAAAAAGTATCCGATCGCGATGCGGGCTTGAAGCTAAGTCGAGAGACAAATCGCCATCGGGTGAACAGTCGAGTGAGTCGAAGAAGAGGGTATCGCGTGTAAAGTCGAGGAAGACGGCAGAGTCGTATTTTGGGGAGAGGATGAGCTTCGCGTAAGTTTCGAGGAAGAGGGAACGCGATTCGGAGCATACGTGGGCGAGTGATGGTGGTGCTTCGGTGGAGGTATATTGTGAGGCAGCGCGGTTGAAGCGGACTGATACAACGCGGGGTTCTGGGAAGGTATGCTTCCAGATTTTGAGGCGGAGTTCGGAGGGGAGCTGCGTGAACAGTTCGAAGGTATCGTACGCGTCCATCTCGATGTTTGAAAGATGAGTTTCTAGGAAATTATTCTGGATGGTTTGTTGTGTCGTGAATGAAGAGAGGTCTCATAAGGATGGAAGCGATAGCAAGGCGATTCAGCCTTGTCTCAAAGAAGCCTAGCCTGGCTCGGAAGGCTATATTAATCGTTGCACCCCTTTTGCTCTTCTTTCTCACTTCTAAACTATTTCTTATATTGTGAACAATTTCATTCTCCGTCTAAGATTCAAGAATAATACCCCGTCACATATAATACAAGAAGTCTTGTTCTTGACTGTTACCCCAGCCCCTCTCTTTCCAAGGCTCTTGCGTCATGCCGGATTGTCACAAGTCCTACCTCTCAAGCAAAGATGCCTTCGTCTGCTTCAATGACCTCAAGTTGTGTTTATCAATCGCTTGAATCCATATCTTGACTGCCACGATTTTAGACGCTTAAACGAGGCAGCGGCAATCCGCATAGCCACGCGATACTACCTACTCTCCTTCCTCTCTTCCTCCTCTGTGTCGTTCCGTCCTGCGACAAGTTCAAGCTTGCTCTCGCTCTGTTTCGAAGCTCCCAGCGAGGAAAGTTCTGCGCCGCACGAAGATCCCAAAGCTTGACGCGGCGCAGAAGCCTTGGCAAGCTTCCCCAGCCGATCCCCTCAATTTTTCAGACTTCAACCGCTGCAGATGCTCAATCTCAGCAGTTTGGTTAGAGAATGAATGTTCGAACGGCAGCACGACTTTACTTGAACAAATGTCTGGAAGTAGCAAACAGCAAAGATTAAAGGCACTTCATTCCGTGCGCTTTCTCTTCCCTTCTGTTCTCCTTCTTCGATATTTAGAAATAGTTGTCTTCAATATCACATCAATCAAAATGTCGACCTGTCCAGCAAACTCCACCATCTATGCACCACCTTGGATACTTGCAGACCACGCCAACGATTCGTCTTGTACCGTCCTTCAGTCTTATTTCAACGCGACTCTTCTTCTTCATACATGCTGCAATCAGACTACAAGTAATGACGTTCCTAATTCCTTGACGAATTGGACCTCGACTAGCGATAGTGATACGCTAGTTTCCAATAATTACACTTCTCAACCTAGCTGCAGTTATGAGTGCGTTGGTTTCTTTCCTCCTCCTCCTCCTCCTCCTCCTTCTGCCTCTTTTGTTTCATCCCCATTCTTCAAAATTTGGCATCAGCACATATGAGGCTCAATTTTCGCATTGAATTAATCTCCGAGTTTTGCATCAATCGGATTCGAAGCTCTTGAAAGCTAACGTTAATCAGCTATTGCTACGTCACGAACATGGCCGATGGCACAAAGCTACTCCCAGACTACGTTCATGCGAGATACTCGAGTGCGCCTAGCGTGGAATTTTTCTCAAATGGGGATGCACAGCCTTCGGGAGCGAATGCGATGACGGTGTCGAGGCTCATCGTCTGTGTTATAGCTATGGGTATTTTGTATGGGCCGTTGATTCAGAGGCTGTGTGGGTTTGGGTATTCGTCCGCATCGGGTCTGCAGCGTGCTGTGGCTGAGAGTATTCTCGCTTCACCCCTCAAGCGAGGCGAATAGGGGGCGACGCGCGTATCGGAGCCGATAATCCGATGTTGGATCTCGGACTTAACAAGGGATAACACTGCAAAGTCCACCCCGATGTTAGAGATTAGGATGAAAGAAGATATATATCTGTCTGCTTTTCGATTTCTGTTTGTTTCTCCATACTCACAACAAAAATATCTCAGCGACCCAAAATGGCTTCCAATCAACCCCTCCCAGAGACACATCGCGCCCTCATCCTCACATCCCGAGCCTACGGTCCAGAGATCAAAACAATCCCAACACCACAGCCCGGGCCCGGAAACGCAATCGTCCGCATCGAAGCCGCGAACATCATTTCATACAGCAAACACATCTACTCCGGCACCCGACCGTATCCTCTTCCCGTCCCACTCGTGATTGGCACCAGCGCCATTGGCCGGATCGCAACTACAGGACCCGATGCCGTGAGCTTGAAGCCAGGACAGTTGATATTCGTGGATTCTTTTGTAAGAGGAAGAGATGACGAAGACGCAGCGTTCCTATTTGGTGTTCATGAAGGACATAGTGAGGAGAGTAAGATACTGATGAGAGGGGAGTGGAGGGATGCTACTTATGCGGAATATGCCAAAGTCCCCCTCGAAAACTGCTACCCTCTCAACGAAGACCTGCTGGTAAACAAACTTGGCTACGGAATTGCAGAGGATCTGCAAGATCTATCAAGGTCAGTATTCCCCTACGTTTTTGAAGATGCTTGGAGCTGACTTGATGAAGGCTTTTAGTTCCATATGGTGGATTGAGAGATATCAATCTCCAACCAGGAGAAACCATCATTATTGCCCCCGCAACAGGAGCATTTGGCTCTGCGGCCGTGAAATGCGCCCTGGCAATCGGCGCCCGCGTCATCGCTCTAGGACGAAATCTCGACGCTCTCAAACCCCTTGCTTCGAAATCCTCGAACCCTGCACGAGTCGAAACTGTCCAACTCACCGGAGACGTCCAAACCGATCTGAAAGTTCTTCAAGTATTCGGACGCATAGACGCCTACCTTGATATCTCTCCTCCCGCAGCAGCTAACTCCACTCATTTCAAGAGTTGCATCTTGTCTTTGAGAAAAGGTGGACGAGTAAGCTTTATGGGAGGATTGAATGATGAGATTACGATTCCCATTAAGGCAGTGGTATCGAGGGATTTGCAGCTAAGGGGTAAATGGATGTACGAAAGAAAAGATGTTAGAGATTTAATCCGGATGGTCGAGATGGGACTGCTGAAACTGGGCGGGCAGAAAGTTGATAAATTTAAGTTGGGGGAGTGGGAAGCGGCGTTTGACAGGGCGGCTGAGTATGCGGGGAGCGGTGGAGAGAAAGCGGCTGTGATTGTCCCTTGAGAACTTGGAATTCTTCGGGCAGAGTCGAGGAGATGTACAGTACCTGCTGGGATAGCTTGAAATTCACGCTTGAACACAAACCCAAAATAACAGCGACTCCATCAGAGATATTAGAAAAAAAGACAAAAGAACCTCCGACGCCAAGTTCCAGTCGTGGGACTATAACTCGGCATCGAAGTAAGAAACCCTAGTTGAGAAAGGGTTTACTTAAAGGAGGAGGAAGAGGGTGGGAGGGGACACAACCCGCCCAATTCGAATAGCCATTGTTAGCCTAGGTAGATTGGTAAGTAGTCCTAGTGATTCAGTAACTAGTATTTTTTGCTTGCGATGGAAAAATTTGCTTATTTAAATCTATATAGATCGTAAGGTTGGGGATGAGAACATGAGGGTCTAACGAGGGCGGGGTAAAAGGAGGGAATTCACGCGAAGAGGCCCGCTCTGAAGCTACCCGATCTTGTCCTTTACCAGCCCTACAGCTTTTAGTGGCAAGATTCAAGGATATTGTATGCTCTTTGGATCTTTGGGCACTGAAGAATGGGAGGTCCTTCACAATGTGCGAGAGAAAAAGTCAAAATCGGCTTTTGTGTCTCGTGGCTCTAGTCTGAATGTCCCACGTGTAAAATCACACTGACTGTGTAGCATAAAGAAAAGCGAGAAAAATCATTACAAATTCTTTGCTGTTCAGGAGAACTGAAACCTTGCTCGTTTCTTTAAGGAATAAAAATACACGTGCTCTAGGTTCGACCAAGAACCAAGGAGGGAAGGAACTACCAAAGCCCATCAACAAATGCACTCCGAATTTATCCCAAGCCTCGCGAAACACCAAAGAAATAAGAGAACACCAACACTTTAAAATCAGTACCAAGTCCCTCCTCCTCTCAAACCTGATACCCCAATCCACTATCCTTCGGCCTAAAGAACCCAAAACTCACCCGCCCAATCCTCTCCATGCGCCCAAGAACCTGCGTCTCCATCCTCATCACACACTCCTTATAAAGCGTTCCAGTCCTCCACTCATAGCTACAAGCCACTGCCCTCTGCATGCCCCCCTCACTCGCACAAATAAGTACCATGACCGGTGGTCTGACAGCCTCAATCAACGTAACAGTCATCGTATACGTATCCACAATCGTAAACACCTTCATCTCTCCCATCTTCGCCGTCTTCGCTTTCTTCACTTTCTCCTCGATCTCAGGATCATCGGTTGGATCACGACCTTCCCATTCATTGTGTGCGTTGACGGAGTGACGGGAGAGAGGAGAGGAGGAGGGAGACCAGGAGAGGCGGGACATGTTGTAACCGAATATAAGGGATTCGATGGTGCCGATGTCAAGGTGGCCTTCGAAACCGAAGAGCCAGGCTTGTTGGTTCCAGAATTTGCCGCCGTACATGATTTTTACGAGATAGGGGGAAGCGAGCCAGGTTGTGAGGCCGATTAGGAGGAGGAATGCGGCTCCCACAGTGGCAGGTGAAGGGCCTGCTGAGCCGAAGGATGTGCTGAAGTCTGAGGAGGATGATGAAGATGATGAGCTAGTGCCCGAGGGGTCATAGAAAGGATTGGTTTGCCGTTTGACGAGGGGAGCGCCGGTACTGGTGTTGGGTGAGAGAAGGTAAGCGCTGATGATGACTATGGATCGTCAGTTCGTGCCCAACACTACCATTTTAAAGACACAAGTTGAAACTTACTCAAGATAGATGAAGATCGAACAATCAATCGTGCGAAGAATCGTTTCCATGAAGAATGTTGAGCGACAGCCACAGTTTGAAATCCATCCCAGTGGATAGCTGCTGAGCGGCATCCGTCAAGGATGACAGTGTCGGTCTCTCCCACGCCTGCAACTTGACAAGATGGGTAGACTGTTTCACCGTTAGCAAAGTCCCTGTAACAAGAAGGCGGTCAGAACTCACTATCCCACAAATTGACATCCCAAGCATCCTTCGCCGTCAACCACTTCTCATCATAACTCTTCGGCGCAAAACAAAGTAACCTCTCAAGCAAACAATCACTATCATTCGCAAGACTCAATCTCGCCAGGGCCTGGAATTGCGAATCCGTCCGATCAACCATCGGCCGACGACGCAAAAGACCCATGAGAGCATACACCATATCTCCTTGAAGATAGGTTGTCGTCTGTCTAGCATACAGACACTTGATACCAAGATTAACAAGCTCGATTCGACTTAACATCAACGATCCAGTAAAGTGATCCATGATTTGACGCGATGTATCTGCGTCTTCCCATGCCCATCCAGGAAGGTCTTTCTTAGCGATGATGAAAGGACGGTTGAGGTCGTGTCCTCGAGTGTAGATCTCAACATGCTTGTCATTGGGGCTCAGGAGAGCTTCTGGAAATGTCCACATACGACTTCCCCATTCGCGAAGGAGAGCGCTGGTGTCTTTGGATCTGGGATCGCCTTTCTTGTTGCCGACGGCGATAATGAGAGAATGGGCGCCGCGGATAACATCGTTGATTCGATAGACATCTTCTTCGATGTTGTCGTCCTCGGGCATGCATGAGCATCCAACCCAGTATGCCGAGAGCCCTGCACGGCGAGTAGCCACCTCAGCAATGTCATGAAGCGTATCGAGATCCGCGTCGTCGAAATGAGCGACAGTGTAAGCGACGAAGAGATAAGGCAAGTTCTTCTTGCTCTCATCAACCTGCACGGAATTCCACTCATCATCCTTCATGCAAGAAGAACCGTGCATGCCTTCTTTCCCCGGACTGTTGAGGAACATGAGGTATCTCGGACGCAAGATCCTCTCCCCTGCCGGATCCTCACTAGAAACAGTCCAATGAAGCGCTCTCGATGTCTTGGTATCTTCCTTAGCATTGCGAGCAACTTTGCAGGTCCCCCAGTACTTGTAGGGGAATGGATGGTACTTCAACCCTTCAGTCGTAGGACCTCTCGGCTTCGGCCAAGGCAAAACGAAGAACAATGCAAGACAAGCAGGAAGCCATCTGATAGCAATCGCCAACTTGTCATCCGCTGTCAACTCTTCAGAATCAATGGGTATACGTTTGAATGGCCAGTATGCAGCTCGCAGCATGATGGGACCAATCTTTCGGATGTATGTTCGTCTCCAGGAATGCTGTGTTGGAGGTCCGTTGTAGACCTCGTCCACTGTTTGGACGAGCAGTTTCGTGAGATATCCACTGTCTACGTCGAGGGAGCGTTCTGCAGCTGGACGACGCATCACTCGGGCCATACTGTCGCGGTGACGGTAGCGCTGTTTGGATACAGATTTGATGCTGGGGTGTTTGAAGACGTGGGGACTTTTCGTCCAGCGCCAGGAGGAGCCGGGACTGAAGGTGTTCCATCGTCCTTTTTGAGGCTTTCGCACTCGGGTTTTGGGCCTGGTGTTGAGGAACTGCGTGAATGCCAGTGAGAATGTGAATCATTGAAAGAAGTATGGAAGACTGACGTTAGAGTAAGATGGAGGGCGATCGATCGTGATAGCAATCTCGCGTTGTGCCTTCGTAGAGACTGGTGGGAGCACATGTTGCTCAAAAGGGTTTGTGCGAAGTGGCTGAAGAACGGGTCAGCATCCTATCATGATTCGAAAGGGTGTTCTCACGATTGGTTGCTCAACGACGTGCTGCTGCATGACTTTCATCTCGACCGGTCGAGTGGCATAGTCGCTTGGCATCTCTGCCACTTCGTAAGAGCCTCCAGCAGGCATCTCGTATTGGGCCTGACATTAGATTAGTTAGAGTTTTATCTAAAATGGTAGCATACTGTGGGAGCACATGTTGCTCAAAAGGGTTTGTGCGAAGTGGCTGAAGAACGGGTCAGCATCCTATCATGATTCGAAAGGGTGTTCTCACGATTGGTTGCTCAACGACGTGCTGCTGCATGACTTTCATCTCGACCGGTCGAGTGGCATAGTCGCTTGGCATCTCTGCCACTTCGTAAGAGCCTCCAGCAGGCATCTCGTATTGGGCCTGACATTAGATTAGTTAGAGTTTTATCTAAAATGGTAGCATACTGACAGGAGTTGAATGTAGCTCGTTCAAGTCCAGGGCATGTGGAGGCGACAGAGGACTGACTTGGGCATTGCGACCCTGGCCACGAACGTAGCCTCCGCCGTGAGGTCGATGATTGCGAGTCGACTAAGAAGTTAGCAAGTTATTTGTGCCTAGGAGGATCAACGTACCATTTTTTCAGGGAGTAGTGTTCCAAGCAAGGATATGTGTATGCTCTTGGTTGATGTCCTGAAGCTCTGACAATGTCCCCCAAGGACCACCTCCTCTTTATGTTCATCACATCATCTACGATAAGAATAAATCAGCCTCGTTCCCCTATTCTCCTCGCCAAGGATAAGGTCGGCTGAATCTGTGACCCCTCATCATAAAAACAATATTTAGGCGCACAACAAAACATCTTGGCATAAAGAGGGCGTCCAACTACCATCCCAAATCCCCATCCATACCCTATTTTGCATAATTCGAGGCGTTTAAAAAAATAGCACTGCCCCACGATCTCATATGGCGAGTCTGTGAGGTCGCATTGAGGGCAGATTCAAACAAAGAGGGAAAAAGTAAACATCGCCAGGAGAGTTGGAAACCTGTGACTTGGCGGGAAATTTGAACATCAAGCAGTACACATCTTGGGTAAGTCAATCGATTGTGAACTTTCAGGGGAAATGCGATCAAGAAGTGGCTTGAATACATGTTTCATCACAACTGCATGACATGTCTAAAGGGAGGAGCCGCGGCCAAAGATAAGAGTCCAGATCTGAAGCGTAGGTGCGCGATTCAGCAGTGTTTGTTTGAGAGCAAGACAGGATGAAAATGATGGCTTCGATTGCTCGATCGTATCTGATCTAGCCTCCAGAAATACTCTTTACTTCTCCTAAAGTATCATAAAATCTGGGTAGTTGATAAGGAACGAATATTAGTTCTGAAAACATGTCCTCTGGAACGGGAACGTTCATGACAGTCGCCCCAATGATGTCTGAAGACCAGGCTACGCGCCGGTGGCCTACGTACAGGTGTGGTACCTGCATCGGGAGATGCAGATGTGGCGTATTGGCGAAGCGCTGCCGAATCGTGAATCGTTTCGGAACCTGACAATTCCGGCATCTGCCATGTTGTGTGCGCCACAGTTCCCAGCTGAACATGGCCATGACCCCTATTTGGAGGGGTAGGTGGAGGATCAGATATCGAGAGTGAGCTGAACAAGACTTGAATGATGTCCCCAAAATTCAAGTCTTTATTCTTGCACGGAAGCGTTCTTGATATTTTAAAGCAAGTCGAAGATAACGCTATCAAGTACAGGTATCGACTTCATTATGTGCGATCCCCTTGAAGCTCAATCCCATATCGATGACTTCTTCAATTTAGTTGACAAAGAAGACGTAAATGAATACCGGAATGTAAATTACAGAATTAAGCTTTTGGAAAGTCCAGCGACAGGTGAGTGGCTAGGATGCTTTTCGATTGGGTACTAACAGACGCTCAAGGGAACACCGAACCAACACTGAGATGGAGAAACGTTGGTTCAAGACTTTCATCGCATTGCATCCCAACAATTGAGGTTAGGGAATTGCACAAGGTCAGTAAACCATCCTCAGGTCTCGACGACGAACTGATCCGGCAGACAGAGGCCAGCCTGTGCCATTAGAATCATGTATGAGTTTGTGCAAAGCAAGAACGAAATGTTGCTAAAGCACGATGAACAGTTTTACAAGTATCGACGAGCCCAGCCCAACGAATTTGCATGGGCTTCGAGACATTTTCGAAGGCTTTTCCTTTCCAACTGCCTTCCTGAAGGAAAGAGTTCAAGGTGTAACCAACTCATTTGGAAGACGTGATACAAACCTCACTCAAGGCAAATCAACTCCTCCACTACACAGGCTTTAACACCGTACTGACAACGACAGATTCATGGCTGCACTTCCTATGCAAGAACATTGTCGTGAGAGACACTTCTGACAGCCTTTTCGATGTCCACCACCCCACCTCAGGAGACCAGCATCCAAGCTGGGTCCAAGGAGGCTTCTTCATGAAGTGGAACAAGAATGGTGGGAATATAACTTTGATCTGCTTCGGATCATTTCCAAAGCTTGAGGAGCGATTGAAACGATTCATCGAGAACACAGATAATGTGCAAACAGCTCTCTACGACCCGTATACATTGTATGCTATCATCTTGGATGAGCTACATCTCAAAATGGACAGTATTGTATGGGAGCTGATCTCAATATACAATCGCACAGAGACGGCAAGGCACATCACCTCAGACTCGTGAACCAGACTGACATAGAACAGCAAATTTTCGAATTCGCAAGTGCCCAACAGAAGCGATCAAGCAGAGAATACGACGTAGATTTTGTGCGACTCCATCACCTAATGAAGCTCGTCATCCATCTGAAGGAGGCATGCGAAGCCATTATCGAGACTGCCAAGTCCATGCAGACTGCGCATAACGACTTATTCGACAAAGAGCACTTTCGGAATCAGAAGCCTCATCCTTCTATCCCAGCGACAAACAAGGACTTGGAGTATCTGCTCAGTAGCTTCCATGGATTGGGCCTTCGCATCAGATCTGTCGAGACAAGAGCAAGCAACGTGATCAACCTAGTAAGCTGCTATTTCGATCTTGGAAGAGTAGAACTGACGAGAATTTGCAGGCATTTAACCTCGTAATCCAACGCGATAGCACTCTCCTTCAAGAAGACAGCCAATCCATGAAAACAGTCGCGATTATGACACTTGTCTTCCTCCCCGGTACAGCAGTGGCCGCAAGTTCCCCTCCTAACCCTTTTTCTTCTTGCCTTCCACAACTAACTTCTCCCAGAGTATTTTCGGCAGCCAATTCTTCAACGCAGATTTCTCCGACACAGGAGGAGGGCATCTAAAATTATCATCCGACTTCTGGATTTTCTGGGTTCTTGTGGCTTCCG
>FJOG01000022.1:500371-523214 GCA_900073065.1 Phialocephala subalpina | reverse complement strand
GTACGAAGAGACGGTTTGCTGCTCATGTGGAGCATCGAGGGAGAAGGGCAATATCGATGGCTTGAGGGCTTTCGGGATCAATAGCGGCGGTCGCTGCGAGTGTTAAAGGTCCCATCGTCTTGATTATCCTAAGGTCATTGAATGTTCCATCGTCTTTGAATGATCGGGAGGTGATGTGTTGTGACATGATAAAGTGAGATTTAGAATCATGAAATGGAGATGAAGATGTCTTGGTTCAGCTCCGATTTCTCGCCCGGATCCGAGCTCATATCCGAAGGGGTCAACCTCTCGAAAACGCGACCTTCGACATTTCCTACACAGCCACCAGAATAATCGACGGAACAATATCCGCAGATACCAAATACCGCCCAGGAGAAATTGTTTGATGGAACAAGTGCTCAGCCGCGAGGGCAAGACCAAAGCATGTCTCTTCAATTCATGGCCTACGGTTTCGATGTCCTTTGAACAATGGGGGCATTTCAAATCGTCCGATCAGAGGAATAAATGATCCACCTCCCCACTACCCTTCCTTTACATTTCTATTTCATACCTTTCCCATTCCAATCCAAAATCCTCCTCGACGCCTCTCAACCCAATATCTTCAACTAAGCCCCGCTAAAGACGCAAACAGAGCACCACTCCCCGTACTAACACATCTGAAACCTAACTCCGTTGCCACCTGAGGGCAACGCCCTCGCATTCTCAAAACAAGCCGTCCCTCTCGCATCTGGAACAGCGTCCGCACACACTGCACAAACAAACTGCTCGCTTCATCACCATTCGTTATATTACAATAACTGTTCTCTCGTCAACCCTCTCCCCTTCCCTCCCCCATTATTCCTCCCCTCCATCCCTCCCCCTTCCAACAAAAAAGAAAGAAAATGGAGACATACTTATAAGCACAGCCGTTAGGATCGGTGTAATTACTAAATCCCACCTCCGTATCCCCCCGCCCCATCGTCTAATTACTCAACGAATTCGGCATCACATTTTTCTCAGTCGTATTACAACGATTAAGTAACAAGTTCGTGACGTTTGGATAAGACTGCAGTACCGTACACGACGAGCCATTTGTGTGGCCGGCTGTGAACCAGGAAGGGCCAGTTACTGTGTTGTTTAGGGGACAAGTTAACTAGTCTGTTGGCATCTTGACTTTGCGGGAGATGAGAGGTTGAAAAGGTTGAAGAATATTGAAATTTGGAAGAGATAGTAAACAAGGGAGAGAGAATACAGGAAGTTGGAAGGGGGAAGAGAGCGACTTTTGATCTGATATCCCTCCCCGCAAACTCGAAATCTGGCAGGAGGAGCGAGCTCAGCCTTACAAACAAGCACTTCAGCTTTCTGATTGGATTCATCAGTTGCGAAAACGTGAATACCGATCAATTGTAGAAGTATCTCGTGCCTGAAGTCTTGGTACGGCGTGGCAGCGATGATCTTTGAAGAATCGATTTGTGACCGACCGCCAAGTCGGTCTGCGCCGCAAGTTGAGGTACAGAAGAGGGAAGTTTGCCACTTGATGTTCCTGCTATTCCATCTCGTTGATCATGAGAATTTGAGGTCTAAGATTTATGAGCAAACACTCGAAGAGCATGCGAAACTTCACTGTTGGGATGGACGTTGGAGAAGGAGTGGGGAGAAGAGATGTTGGAAACGCGAGTGCGAAGAAAAGGTGGGGCTTCCCCAGATTTCCCCACGTACACCCCAACCTCCTCAACCTCTGTCCCTAAATCCATCCTCCCAGAAGAGTGACAGCATGATCTCCGGCTTCCGAAAGAGACATTAAGCATAAGTAAGCTTAATACTAAGTAATGACTAATTAGCAAACAAACAAATCTCAAACTCTCCTCAAACAGAAACATCTTATGCAGAACATCAGAACCTCAAAAACCCGGAATTCGAAGAATTCAACACTCAGAACTCGAAGCCGCGAAAGATACTAAAGAGTTCGAGGCATTGAGCTTTACAGCTTAAGATTTATCTTTATTTTTTATCGTTACTATAGCAAGACAAAGGAACAACAAAACCAAGCACGAATTCGAAGCGGTATACCCTCCATCCAAAAATCAAACTCCCTCCCAAGAGCCAAAGGCAATTTTATCCTCCCCCTTTACTCCGCGTGTATCCCAACCTAACCCAATCCATGCCAGCACAGCTGATTCTCATTCCCCCTCCCCTCTATCCTTCCCATCCCAAGTCATCCCAGGCCCCGCTTCGCTCGCCTACAGGGCAAAAACACCAGCAACCATCATCGCAGCAAGTCCCATCCCCGTCAAAACCTGCTTCTTACTCCCCGCACTCCTCTTCACAACCTCCTCAATCCCTCTCTTCTCACCCTTCTTCCCCTTAGCATTCGCACTCCCCTTCGCATTTCCCTGCTGAGCAACCGCTACAGGCGCCGCGTTCGCCGACACATTGCTTGCTGCAGCTGTCGAGTTCGAGACGTCTACCGACGCTGTGCTGTTGCTGGAATCTACGCTCGCTGTGCTGTTGCTAGAATCCACAGATGCGGTTGAGTTACTCGGATCTTGGCCGTTGTTGAGGTTGGAGTTACCGAGATCCAAGTTGTTGTTTCCGGATAAGAAGAGTTGTTCGAGTTGGATGAGTTCTTCGAGACAGGCGTTGCTGTTGCTGTTCAGATTAATCAACAGACTGTTGACAGGCGAGGAGGCGAATTGTGCGAGTTGGTTGAGGGAGCCGCCCTGATTTGGAAGGGTTAGTATGGGGTATAGGAGTGGTAGGGAGGGAGGGAGGAGACATACGCAGCCTTGGACGAAGTTTAGGAGGTCTGGGGAGACTGAGAAGAGGGAGTTTTGTTGGCCGATGTTGAGGAGTTGGAGGTTTTGGAGTTGGGAGACGGAGGAGGAGAGGGCGAGGAGTTCTTACGTGTTTGTTAGGGGTTGTTTTGGGGGAAGTGAGAATAGAAGGAGGGAGAGTGAGAGAGGATGAGGAGGGTCAAAGAAGGTGAAGACGTACGGATTAGGAGTTGGTTGGAAGACATCTTTGCTTTGGTTTCCTGTCGAAGGAGTGTTTAAGTTGTAGTGAAGGTAAAGGGTTGATGAGTGAGTGTGTTGAAAGAATGGAATCTACTTTCCAGAAGCAGAGAAAATTGATTAATAAAAATTAAAGGAGAGAGTGGCTGGCTTGGCGATTCAAGAATGAACTGATGAGAGAGGAAAGAAGGAGGAACAGATGGAGGAGGGACGGCAGAAGTATGTCCCTGGCTTGCCTTTCCACGTGATGAAGATAATACCATGGCAACGTGCTTATAGCATGAAGCAGAATGATGTTCTTGGTATCACGGAAGAACGTTTTGTAACGGCGATTAGTGAGAGATGGGTGGCAGTGGTAGTGGTCGGTACTTGCTCTGATGCATAGGACATGCCATCTGATACTTGAGATGGCGGCACAAGGGACTGCCGGCCGCTTCCTTGGGGTAGAAATCTGACAGGTTCCTGACAGTTCGGGGAATTGACCAGGGTAAGAGCAGGACAAGGGAAGATGATGGGTCGGAAGGAGGATTTTGCCGGTGGATGAGCACAGACGAATGTATGAGCTTGATGCAGATAACCTTAATGCGATGTAACACGAACGACTCGAGAATTTGTCAGATCATCAGATGGCATTGTTCGCGGACTGTTGGTTCATAGGGCTTTGATGCCCTGAAAAGTCCGGATGACGTAAATTTTTGCTTGGATTTTCTTGGTTCTGGATGTAGAGTATATGGTGTATGGCTCAATGGGATATTGAGTCAACTTTGACTTCCTTGAGGAATTTTGTGATGAGACCGATGACCTGTTCAGGTTGTTCTTGCTGCACCCAGTGTCCGGCGCCGTCTAATAGTTTTGCGCCTCTGAATTGAGTGCAGACTTCACTCATTTTCTCGATGATTCCGGGTTCCTGATACGTGCCCCAATCTTGCTTCCCAGAGATAAACAGGGAAGGAATATCGATCTTTCGTCCAGCGAATAATTCCACGTCTTTCATGTTCTTTGGGTCGGTCGCTATCCGATACCAGTTCAGACCTCCTTGGAAACCGTTCCTGCCGAATTCTTGAACGTACACGTCGAGGTCATCGTCGTTCAGCCATCTCGAGCTCAACTTTGAGACTGTCGCTTGGTCTTCGTCGGCCATCGAGAGCTTGACAGACTCACGCATACTAGCTTTGAGAGGCATTACATAGTAATATGGTAGCTTCGCAAGTTCAGTGGCTTCCCAGGCCTTCAATGGCTTTGGATCATTGCCTTTCCAATCTGCGCTCTTCAAAAAGAAATATCCACGAAGGAAGTCGTGAAGATCTTCTTTCGGATTGTCCATCTCTCCTGCTGCAGGATTTGAGGAATAATACCATTTGTAGTGCTTGCGCGGTTCTGGTAGCTCGGCCAAGGCTTCGTGGACGTTTTGATTCTCAGGTTGAGGTTTTGGGTCCGCCACTGTATTGAAAGGTACGGAAGGGATTCCCTTGAATGGATGCGACATCAGCACCACTCTGCAGAGCTTGTTAGCAAGATATTGGGGGATTGCGAGGCAGAGCGCACGATTTGAAGAGGTCTGGTCGCATCACAGCGCACATCGAAGCTGCCACTGCTCCAAAGTCATGGCCGACGACACATGCAACCTCTTTGTATCCCAGGGCATTGGCCAATATAACAACATCTCGTACTAATCGTGTAAATGTGAAGGTATTCAGGTCGACGGAGGAGAATTCGCGTGTATCCCAGCCTGTTGTTCGTCCATATCCTCGTTGATCGTATGCCACTACATGATACCCGTCCGCTGCAATAGCTGGCATAATCTTGCGCCATGAGAATGCCAATTCAGGGAAGCCATGTAGAAGGAGGACGAGAGGTTTGTTGCGCTGGCCTGCGCTGAGGACGTGATAGGTCAAATCGTGGGAGGGGAGATAGGATTCGGTGATTCCTGGTGGAAGAGGAAGAGGAGGATATGGTGATTCTGCCATTGTATAATTATTTTGCTGTTGGTTAGCAGATGGAAAGGAGGGGTAGCATTGGTTCATAATCTTTTAGCATCGCGATGAAGCTGCTTTGTAATCTTGCTGAGACCGAGGGTATTGTTTTGGTGGTGAGATGTCTGACGCGACACGGAGAAGCTGGAAGCTGTCTCGGCAGAGAAGAACAGCCCGGCAATTGCACTAGCGAATTGCGAGCTTAATTGGAATTCCCATGTGAGAAATTTAGAATTTTATATCATATTTTCACCTCGAGTCTTTGATGATTCAGTAAAGTATTGAAGCTGTGAATAGGTAAGACACTATTACCTAAAAGACAGAAACATTGTATAGGCCGTATCTATAGTATATTCACAAACAAATAATCTCTGCCAACATTCACGCACTAGAACTTTGCTCAAGCACCAGAAGCGTATAAATTTACGTACGTCATGGTCGGCGTCGCAGTGGCTTGACAAATCCCCCACTTCAGCTGCTCAGCCTCTCACAGCGAAAATGCAATGCCTGTAACGAGAGACGATGTGCTGGAAAACAGGCTTGAAACCAACCAACAGTGCATCGGCTACAGGGACTTCCCTTCACTAGCCAACACTAAGCTGCACCTGTCTGCCCCTGCTTGGCTGACTACGAGTCACTAAACTCTGCTGGGCCTCGACTCTGAATTGGCTGCAAACTTTCCAAACAACTCACCGTGGTGTCATGATGTGTGTGGACAAAGAACGCTGGATGGACTTCAAACAAGAATAGCGTACCAGAGTTTTAGACTAGCGAACCAAAACCCTCTCAGGCCCCATGATATCAACAGCATTTTTGAAGCTCACCGTCTGAGGATACACTTCATCGCAAAGCATCAAAAAGCTTCACAATTCCATATGCGCCTCTTCTCCCGCGCACAATCCCCATCAGCACAACACAACCCAGATCCTCGCCGAAGATCCGGTCTGCATCTAGCAAGACTACGGTTACCCACTCTCCTGTGCCGTGCAAAGACAGTCCCGACACCCAATCAATCCCAGTCAAGCCTCGCGTAAGGCGCCAGTGAACGAATCGAACGACTGCGCCCATCGTCATATCATCTAGAGCTCGAGAAACAACTTCTTCAACATCTTTGTGCAGATGCGATAGAGTCCTCATTCGCCCCTGGTTGGCAGAGGTTGTTGGGCGTGAAGCCGAAGAGTCGACATGTTCGGGAACAAAAGGAGAAGGGCTGCCTCGAATTCGGTACGTATGGAAGTGCGCTGGTCTTATGGCGACGAGTGTTTCGATGCGCGACAGCTGCTCGCATTGGCTCAGCCTGGGAAGGAGCTTTTGAGCAGACATGTCAAAACATTGCAAATGAAACCATCGCTGACACGTCTCTTAACAGGCGCTCAATGGATCCAATGCGAGTGCCTCGGCGACGACGGCAGCTGCCCAGGCCTTCCTGAAGAATCGATCGTCGAATGCGTCCTTGTCATCCGCGGCGGCAGCTGCAGCATTACGATCACTACCAACGACTCCAACTTCCGTGGCAGATGTCCAGACAAAACGAACACTCCGGAGAGCAGGATCTACGTCGTCAGTTGGGAGCTCTGTTGCCGGATCTACAAGAGGACCACCGGGAGCACAGCTGGAGCGCAGAGGAAGTTCGGGATCGATGAGTGAACGTACATTCCGGGATCCATCTCCAATGCGACAACAACCGTCACAACCGGTTCCCAGTGCTCCGGATGCGCCACCGGTCCCAGCGATTCCCAAAAACATACAGCAGACCCCAGCAATACCTGCGAAATCCCACCGAAGGGCTGCCAGTCTGGAGGCACCGGCCATGCGCGTCGCATCTCCCCCTCCCAACATGGCCAACGGACGAGGATCGAGCTTGGGGCCTCCTGGAACAGCACAAACACCTCCCAGGAGGGCTGGTCAAAGGGCACCTGGCTTGTCCAGCGTACAAGAGCTAACGAGCTTAGATCGACCAGCAAGTAGAGGGTCCGTTCATTCCATCAATTTCTCATATCCTACGGGTTCTAGGTCGGAATCGCCAATGGTACAGAGAAGGCTAACATCTCCTGCACCATCAAGGCAAAATCCTGCAAGAATTGTTTCTCCTACTAACCAGAATCTGATCTATGATCCCAATACTCGGAGTTTTCTTCCGGAAGCACAAGTTCTAGCGATTGAACAGAGGTTGAACGATGCAGCAAACAAGCCAGTCAAAAAGAAGAAGAGGGCCGTTCCGGGTGCGGGGTCACATCTTTCTGATGGGGGTATGGGAGCAAGGCCGAGAGGCACGGCGATCGATGCAATGGAGGCAGCGCAAGCAGCAAAGCCGACCCCACAACCAGTACAACAACCTGCTATAACTCCAGCACCACAACCCGCCCCAGTCGTCCAAGCCGTACCACCTCCAGCTCCTGAACCACCGATATCGACTGCTCCACCACGAAGGAAAAAGAAGAAGGTTGTCCTCAGCGATTCTGAAGATGACCAAGGGTCTTATGCTCCAGACTCATCCGACACGGACAGCGATGTACCACAAACCTTTAATACTCGGGCAGGGGCACTTTTGGTGAAGAAGCCTTCGATTGTCCGGGAGGATCGAGAGCGAGAAGAGCAAGAAGATGATACCCCAGGACGGACGAAAATCACTGAGAATCTCGCAAGACTAGATACCAGTCCTGCTGCCGCACGGCAGATATCTCCATCGCCTCAGCCTCGATCCGTTGCCGGTAGAGGTCATGGGCGAGGTCAAGCTAGGGCGTCTGCAGCATTCGCTCAGGGTCGGGCCAACGGAAGATCTGCTAGTCAGCCCCCATTGAGCCCTACAGAGTCTCCGACAGCAGAAGGAATGGGCTTGACCACTAAGGACAGTGTTCGTGGAGGAAGAGTACATTCTGTTAGCCCTGCTCGAACCGCACATTTCGCTACCACCCCTGAAAGCCTAGTCGTTAAACATCAGCCCCCTGCTCGTTCTATCTCGCCACGGAAATCGGCCCTGAAGCACTCCAACTCTCCACGAGGACCATCTCCCGTGGAAGGTCAATCAGTTGATGTCAATGGTAGTGAAGCATCGGGCTCGGTCATAGGCTCTGTTGTTAGCGCTGATGAGCTTGCCGTGCCAAAGAAGAAAGCAAATAGGGTCAGCTTCGATGAAACGAATGTTGTCGTTGGCCAAGCCGCAACACCAGTATCTATGGACTCTCCGGTTGTGTTAAGTCCACAGAACAAACGACCTTGGTATAGTCTCGGCAGAGGCAAGAAGAAGGATGCATCTATTGTGTCAGACGACGATGACGAAGTGATGAAACCAAGACCGGCGCTACCATCATTTGGAAGCGTACGAGAAAGGAAGGCATCGAAGGAGGTTGAAGAACGACCATTGGTGAAGCCTGCAGATCCAGCCGAAGTGAAGCTTGCACCAGCTTCACCACCTCTTTTCACTTCTCCTTCTGGTGAAGCCTTCGAGTATCCCTTGGGACAGTCGAATGACCATGTCGTTGGCGCTGTCTTGGCGCAGGATGCGACCACCAAGAATGCGGCGAACATCTCGAAATCTCGCGAGCCATTACCTCCAGAGGTCACTTCTGTTGAGGGCAGTGGATATCACTCCGATACTGAAAGCAGCGTTTACAGTCTGGAGAACGACAAGTCTGATATTGGTGTAGCACGAGCTAACAGTGTTAAGCGTGGCCCAGAAGATGGACATGTTGATACCTACAGAGCGATAGCAAACCACGAAGCAGCGGTTGTTGACGATCATGCCAACGGAAATGGGAAAGCTGTCAGCGATGATCCTGACGAGGATGAAATCCCAACACCCAAGGCCGATGACATTGTGCCAGAAATTGCCATCCTTCAGGCCACGCCTACGATAGACGAATCGAACTCGAAGAGAGAATGGCCTGATATGCCTGGGGCTTGGGAAAGCTCGACATCTGACTCTGGCAGCAATACTCAAGATGAGACACAAACTGTTGCGCCTCAAGTCATTGAACCAACTCCAGCTACAGTGGGAGTTGCCGAGCCAAGTCCAGTTGTTCACCCGCCAATTCCACCACAGGTTCCCGAAATCCAGGCAGCCGGTCAACCTCATCCTGCGATAATGGAAGAGCTTGAAGAATCCGATGCTAGTGTCTACAGTGATGCAGCTGAAGAATTGACAGACACTGAAGGCGACGGGTTCATGTCGCTGAATGCCGTGGTTGAAAGCCCACCTGCACCTATCAACACCAATCTCACAGGAATCGCCATCTCTACACCTCCTGATAGCCCAATCACGAAGCTTACGAAGGAGAAAGCATACAAGAAGAATCAATTATCAAGAACGGACAGTGAACCCGAGATCAACGCAGGATGGGACAAAGTACAGGCTTACTGGAGCACCCTTTCGGCCGACAAGAAACGACAGCTCGAACTGGAAGCTCGAGAAGAAGCGGAAGATTCGGACTCAACCATTGAGGCCAAACCTGTTCCGAAGCCAAGAAAGAAGGTCGCTGTTCAGCCGGAGCCAATAGTACTCCCAGTGGCACGTCAAACATCAGTGCAGAGCGATAGGCACTATATGATCCAACCTGGTGCGAAGGCTGGACCAAATGGTCATACACCAATGCGTTCTTCTCTGCGAGCTCGAGCTGAACCTGCAAGCACGGCAGCTGATCCTCACATCCGAAAGTCTATGAGAGGTCCCGGCGCTATGCGTGGTTCTTTGCGAGGCGCTCCCGAGACTGTCGAGCCGAGAGGTTCTCTTCAGAAGAAATATCGACCCATGTCATATCCTCCTCCTCCAGAAGCCAAGGCAAATCCAGCTGCTGTGAACAAGCATGTCAGGAATCTATCGGAGGCTAGTGCAGCTGCTGCATCGGGAGCAGCACAACGAGACCTGGCTCCTAAGCCTATTCTCCGTCGGAAAGGTTCTGGAGACAGTGAGAGCAGTTTCAAACGAGCTAAACCGAGTAATAAAAATGAGATTCCAGCTTTCAGACGGTCTATGCGAGCTTCTATGGAGCAGGAACCAGTGGGACGACAAGCATCACCCAACCGCTCAAGCCGATTCAGCCTCAGATCACTGTCGCCTACGGGATCCGCATTCCGTCGTCCTTTCAACAGCGGTGCCGCTCCACCAGTGCCTTCCGCACCAACTCATATGCGAAATTCATTAAGAAATAGCACCTATGATGCTCCTACGCTGAGGAACAAGGCTCCAGGCGGCTTTGGACGTTCAGGATCCGCCAAACAAACGAAAACGAAACAAAAGTCTCGCGTAAGCAAGAGCCGCTTCGCGGATTCCAGCGACGAGGACGATGACAGACCTACATTCCGCAGTCGATTCAATGATTCAAGCGATGAGGACGAGCCTACTCCACTGCGGACGTCTATGCGTCCTCCACCCGCCCCTGTTCGTGGTATTCCCAAGCGTGCAGGCGTGCAAGACGGTGACTCCAGCGACCTACCAGACAGCGATGAAGAGAAGCCTGGCTCCTCAGCCCTCAAACTCGGCAAGAAGCGTCAAAACGGCACGGTAGCCACTTCCAACCAAGGCGCAACACTCGCTTCCGGCTCCCTGCGCAGATCCGGCTCTGGACGAGAAACCATCAGCCAGCCCCCCGCAACGATCATCCCAACACGACCAAACCACAATCGTCGCGGAAGTTTCATGTCTATCCTTCGAAGAAAGAAACCAGACCCCTCCTCCAAAGTCCGAAAATCAGACGCCGAATCTCCAGCTCGTCGAGACACCCCTCTTGAACGCTCAAAATCCGACCTCCAGCAACTACGCGCCGAGCGTCCCACTTCACCAAAACTCCAGAAACGGAGAACTATAAGTAGAGAGAATAGCGCTTCTTGGCCGTTGGCTGCACCGCTCTCTCCGCCTAAGGGTTTGGGAGGAGAGAATGGGAGACCGTTCTCGGCGGATAATGGGATGGGGGTTGTGGGTGGGGAGAAGGGGATTAATGGGAATGGAGTAGGGATTAATGGAGATGGGAGACCGGATTTGGGGACGAGGAGATTTACGGCTACAGGGCTGGCGGATGTGGATTTGAGCCATGTTACAGATTTACCGGGCAGGAAGAAGAAGAAGTTTGGGAAGTTGAGGAGAATGTTTAGGCTTGATGATTGACCAAGTCTCTCATCGTCCTCAAAATGAGTCTATTACGACGACGACGATATCTTTTCATATGTTCGGCGGTGCTTTGCATTTCAAGGTTGGGGACGGTTGGGATTGGGGCATAGCAATTGGGAAAAAATGGAGGGTTTCTCATCTAGGGATCTACGAGACTCCAATCATAGGTTCAGGGCTGCGTGGAAGCATACATATACACAGCGGTCTTCTTTTTCGCATCATCGTTGACGTTCTACCGTTCTTTGTATAAAATTTGTTTGTAGTTTAGCTCAGCAGAAAAGACATCGACAGAGATTGTACGAGGAATGCGGATATAATAATTGAATACGTAATTACCGCTTCTATTTGTTCACTGATATGGTGTGAGTGTGTGAGGTGAGATGGGAGGGGGGATGTGAGGATGTCTGCTCATTTCCTAGCCTTGGCTGGATTTATTCGTTAGATGCTAGGTAAGATGAAGCACAAGAAACGGGAACGTTGGTGAGGAATTGGGACATTTGGCATCACATGGGGTCTATAGGACACGATAATAGTGCTTTGATAACGGTGGTGGTACATTAATATTACAGCTTAGTGTACAACTACGCGTACACGCGTTCTTCCAAAGTTCCAATAGTCAGATACCTAAACGCCGATGTTATGCAAGTCATCCCAAACTCCTTCCCTCCCAAATGCAAATGCTCCGAAGTTCCCGAGTCGACCTTTTCCATCCCGTTTTAACGCCCAATGATGATACAATATCTTATCGAAGAAGTGGAAGCAAATCGTGCCAATCAAAGTTTCGTTCAGAGGTCGTGATTCGTAAGGTGTCGTAGTGTTGCACATTTGCGGTGCTGCATCCCGATTCGGGTATCTGCTCGTAGAAGGCTTTCGACAATCGAGTCATCGTCGAGTCGTCGTCCCTTCCTACATGGCTTACTTCCTCCACCAGCTTCGATCTTCCGTCCAATTCTCAAGTCGAGTTCGACTCATCGGTCCCTTGATCCCGTCTCTGATCCTTCTCGCAGAATGTAGAGAAGTGACACGTGATTCTCCTCAACTTGACCAAAAAGTATCGTGGTCGTCGATGGAGTTTTTACTCCTCGTAATTTTTAACAGCGATCAACTTCTGCTGCCTCTTCTTCCCACAGTGCTCCGAGTTCGACTCATTCGAATGCTTCGAGCGATGCGATATCGTTCGGTGGATTTTCTTGTACAGACTCGACATCATGACCAATGGGCAGTAGGTCAAGTAGTATGGTAGTGAAGTCGTCATCTTGCAGCTTTCTTTGTTTCTTCTTCTCTCTTGGAATATGTGTTGTGTCTGCGTGTGATGGTATATTGAACTGTGTAGATGTCCAAAAGCAATTGACGCTGATATCCCAAAATCCAAAGGAGAGCACGAGATATTTATCAAGAAGCAGATGTTTACAAAGATCACCCCAAGGCGCGGACAAAACTCGCCATCCTCGTACAGGAATCATGTAAGCCACACCCGTCATCCCTACCCCTACCAACATGATTGGTGGGGTCGAATTGCTGACTGATTCTCAATCCAACGACTACGAAGCGGGCACAGCCCGACAGGAAAGAAAGTTTGCCGTAGACGCGCCGGAGCACTGGGTTTCGGTTTCCCATGCGGCGAGCTTTGCGCAACTTGCGATGAGCTGTGAGTCGAGAATTTGGGAGCAAGGTTGGCGTATTCGCTCGGTGATAATGATTCCCATGATCGGAGTTTAGAAGGTGCGATGGATACGCGTTGAGAGAGAGGCTGTGTTGTGTTGGGAGTTTGTCAGGAAGGAAGAAGAATAGGGAAGGAGTGCGAATGCTTCACTCGAGCATAGCCCAAGTTTTCTTTGCTGAATTATTGGAGTTGGAGTTGGCGACAACTATCTCCGATATTTCTGGCCGTCAAAATCCGAGTTTGTGGTGTGAAAGTCTGCAGTTCTGTAACTCGCTTACCAATCCTCTCATGCCCAAGTTCTGAGCGGGATTTCTCCGTTGTCGCAGGATGGCGGTTGGCGGCACCGGGACGAGACGGCAACTTTCTGCTTTTGTCGATTGTAGTTAAAAAAGTCAGAGTTTCGGGAGATGATTCAGTATCGGGGAGTTAGTGGAGTTAAGGTTCAACTGCAGCTGAGGTGAACTGAGGTGTCGTTGGGGTTTAAGTGGGGGCTGCAGAGGGAAGTGGAGTGGAGGAGAGTCATGTGATTATGACGTAGCCTCGAACGAGATGTTTGAATAGAGGTTGATGATAGGAAGTCGCTACAAGTAGAAGAAGGAAACTTCTGAGAATATGGGAATGAAACAGCCAAGTTTGAACCTGTCCAGAGTTCGAAGGAGAAATCTTGCCAACGTCACGCGGCCACTAACCTAACTCGGCTAAGTGCATTGCTTTAACGACAATTCTCACCTCAATTCCACCCTTCACTCCCCAACATCAAAATGAACATTTTCGCTCTCAAATCGTACAAAGTCATGCCAAATGCTACATGCTTGAGTATAACTCCACCTTATCGTATAAAATCTGCATTTATTGCTATTTGTTGCATTGCGGATCGATTTATTCAGGTTCTCACAATCGATGAGCATTCACCTTCAAAGAACAAGTGTTCTTTTCCATTTTGATCTAGTTAGACACGATTCCTCTTGTGTATTCATATCATATCTCGTTCAAAGATCCTGATTCCAGGTATAACAATGAGATTACACGTGATGTAGAAAGCTGGATGAACAGGTATATACTCGGCTTCGAAAGCCAGAATCAAAAGTATGTGTCACAGTGGATTTGAGAAGTTTATTTTGTTTGTTTATGCTTTTGCATTGCTCCAGAAAATCAAAAGTCACGCAAATATGGAGTGCGCCTATGGCACCGAAAGCAAAAGATTCCTCCCATCCAACTCCAAACCCAAAGAGGTATGCCAAGCAGATATCCATCCAAAGACCGAACGCCGTTCATAACCGCTACTAGTCACTGAATCGCTGACTGAAAGGAAGATTCGGCCACTTGTTTCTCTCTAAGCCTTGGAGAACGTTAGCTCTATGTCACTTAGCGAGGGCAGGACCATCAACTTACCCATCGAGACTTCTTTAGGTAGGCCTGGGGATCATCGCTGTCGCCCTCGACCTTCTTGTCCTTGACGACCTTTAGAAGGGCGTTCTGAAGGATGTTCGCAGTCTGGCCAACGCTGTCAACAGCTTGCTCCGGCTTGTTGACGGCCATTTCGTCCTTCAGGCTGCCAAGCGCGCCGCCATCGTTCTTCACCTCCGCCTTTTCGTCAACGGCCATCGAGTCACCGAAGTCGATGAGGTCTCCTTCCTCCTTGTTCTCCTTTCCGTCACCGACCTTGGCACCTTGCGCATCGAATTCTATCAACATTAGCATATCCAGCAATTGATCTCCATCGCATCGGGAACTTACTCATCCCTGGCTTAACGCAGTACTCTGCACCAGCTCGCATGCACTTACGGTCAGAGGTCTCGTCGACTCTGCGGTACGCACGACAACCCTCGAAATTGGCGTTTCTGCTCTTCTTCTTCCAGGCGCGGAAGGCAGCGCAGAAGCTCTTCTCACGAACGACGTGAGAGCAGGAGAAGGTTATATACTTGTCGGTACACATTCTTGCGGTTGCTGCTGAGTGTTGGTAGGGTGGTAGTAGTAGGGTGGTAGTAGCAGGGTGGTGGTATGTATGCGGTGGAAGGTCGCAAAAGCGCAAAGGTAAATTGCGGTGCGAAAGAGGTTAAAGGCCTTGGGAATCGAAGGGTAGAAGATCCTGTCTTGGATATGGAAGAAAATTACTTCTTGACGGAATAGAAGTCCTTGAAGGTGTCGAGTCAAAATGAAGTTCGTTGTTGTATGAAGGAAGAAGAGGAGGGGGCATCGTACGAGGGCAAGTATGTATAGGTTCTAGTGTTGGCGGTGGTGATCCGCTTCGAGAGCTCGGCTTGACGCTATCCCCTTTCCAGCCCTTTGCGAGCCTTGTCTGTAAATGCCTATAAAATGTCCAGCCTTGTCTACAGTGGAGATTCGCCTCGAGCTCTGCTAGACGCTAACCCCTTTCTGGCCTGTTGTGATGCGGCTTTCATCTTTTATACAACATGTCCAGCCTTGTCCATCACATGCACGTCGTCCGGCTTCAGATCCACAGATGGAAAGCCACGGCTATAGTCTACTTGGTGGAGAAACAGAAGATCACATATTGCAAGTCAAGTCAAGCTCATGATGGAACGGGCAGTATGTAGCGCCATCGTATTATTGCGTTTTGTAATCGTCCATTTTGAGGATCTCAATAAAGACAAGAGAGGCAGGTCATGTCTTTTTCCTTCCAAACTCCCAATTTCGTAGTCCATGCTCAGTACTCAATGCTTTCCACCGGCCTAAAACCCAAACTCCCGCTGAATGCCGCATTCAAAAAGGAAAGAATCTCAAAGACGTCATTGCGCTCTCATGAACACCCAAAACCCATCCCCGAGTAGCCAAACACCATCCTTACGTCCATCTCCCTCCGCAACTCGAGAATTAACCAAACCCCAAAACGAGCTCTTGCCAGGATACCAGTCCTCGGCTACTGGTTCGATCTCTCCTTTCTCTACCATTTCGTCATCTGCGCAAATAAATCAGTACTAGGTATCTCAAACCTGCTCCAGCATGGAATCTGGACTTACATTCGTCCCAACACAGGATCTCGAGGTCGGGACCAAAACTTGCCCTCATGCACTTCCCCAAGCTCTTAAATTCGCAGTATTCGTAGTTCTTGCACTTCTCCATCTTGGCGGTGGGGTCCTTGAGGAGCTCTTGTGGATGGAGCATGCGGTCCAGATGCTGTAGGCGTGGCGGCAGGTGAACTTGGTATATTGGTCGGTACACATGGCTGCTACTGGATGGATTGAGTGTTAAGGTAAGGTGGTATGGAAGAAGTATTGAGAAAAGCGCAAGTATTTTTGAAGGCGACGGAGAGGATTGAAGACTTTGAGATAGTGTCGAGTGCTGCTGTTGACAAGCGTGAAGGTATTGTGGGGGTCAATAAAGATTTGGAGTCGAGTTGCAGATTGGAGTTGGAATGAGGGAGTACAGGAGTAGAGGCGGGGTATAAATAGGTCCATTTGGTTGCTGGTGATTTGGAAAACGGCAGTCGAGCGCTAGGCCGCAATGAGTTGAATTAGATCGAAGATTAGATGAAAATTGGAGGTGTTATATTCATACGCACATGCGCAAAAGCCAAGAGGATATAAATCATACCTTCATTCCGCATTATATCTTGATCTGGTCGCCATATATATACGCCATCACACTTCCAACGGCAGCGTTCTCAATTTCCCAGCCCAGCCGGAGTTTCTTGCCTGCGACCGAGCAAGGCTGGGAGATTGAAACGCTGGTCCTAAGCGAGCACCATGTTATTGACCTTCGTTGCTTCCATCACTTTCATCATAACCACTATCGAGAGACTCGTACCACTAAGGACAACGAGTTCGAGCCGGATGATGCCAAATACATGCCTTCAATATGACGCTGATAGTTGACATGTTTATGTAATTGCTATTCGTAGTTTTTACTACTCCAATACTCGCCATGCTCAGAAGTCCACCAGAGGCTCAAGCGCAAGGCGCCGATTTTCGCACAGTTCAAATGCGAAAGTAACCTTGCGCTCGAACCTTTGGCACACTTCTAAACAAGGCGGGGATTGAGGACACTCGGCCTTGGAAGGAGGGTGATCTCATAATTGTGTGCAAAGGTCTTCACTTCCCATCTTCAACTATCTCCAAGCATGGAGAGCCACCGATAATATGAAACATCTCGCCGTCTACATCCGATATTCCGGCGTTGTGATTTTGTAACGCTGAAGGTGTCGGTGACGAAGGGCCAGAGTCCTCGTCTTCCTTCTTCAGAAGACTAAACAAACTCCCAGGACTCGTCGGTTGTCCATTTACAACAATAGTTGACACACGCTTGGAATGATATTCGTTGACGGCCGGGAATGCAGATGCCAGGGGCGGAGGAAGGTCAGCATATTCCTCACCCTCATCCTCGTCGCCATTCTCGTCCTCGTCCGGAAAGCAAGCTAAGGTCCCGGGACTTAAGCTTACTAGACCTTTGTAGCTTGAGGTGCTGGTCTCTACTGGGGCTACAACGGGATTAGAGGAACCGATGGTATTTGGTGACGTTGGTGGCGAGGAAAGGACCGAGTCATTTGTGGCCGACACTGCAGTTGAAAGATGATGCTGCTTGGTGACAGAATGTTTGGCCGGAAGAGTTGAAATGACTTCAGTCTTGGCGTAGGCTTTTGTAAGAGTATCAGGTTGGTTATACGGGACAATGGGATGTGGTGCTGGACCGAATCCTGGTGACGAGGAAGGAATTAGGTCTGCTGCAGCTTGTTTGACGGCCGAGCGCTCGGAAGCAAGGACGGGAAGATCCTCAACGTCCCCATTGGCGTCCGAAAAAGATGTTTCCAGAGTGACCAGCTTGCTTAGTGGTTGAACGGTGGCAATGACCCGTCTTGGTTTCGGAGGATGGCTGTGTGAATGCTGGGATGCAATGGGTTCGTCTGGAATGTCGTCTGCTTCGGAGAATGAGGTTTCTGGGCTTAGAAGTGGAGGTTCGCGGCGGGTGATGGTCCTTTATTCGCGACGATCGAGGGTACAGTTGCTGTCTTCGCAGTAACAAAATCAGTCTTGGTTGTGATTCCCATCAAGTCCCTCCACGCCAAAACGAAATAGCTAATCTGATGCCTGCAATCGTCCAGAGCATCATGAGGATTTTCATTTTCAGGGACCTCTTTCTTGTAATCCCTTCCCGTCTTCAACCTTGCCGCTGTGACGATTGTCCTCATACACATGTCGTGGAAATGGCCCCACGCCTTTTGCTTTTGCTTCCAAAAATTTGACTTATCCGGCCATCCGCAAGCGTAATAGGCACTACGAATCCAAGCATTATCGGCCACAGACCCATTGCCCCAAACCATAGCTTCACAGTCGTCGGATTTCTCGCCAGCTTCTTGCAACCTCTTCCTCCTATCAGCGATAGACTTCCGGACGAAGTCATTGAGCTTCCACAGCGCTTGGTCCAGTGTGATAGGAGTATTTTTGCTGGTAGCCAGAGTTGCCGGGATGTTGTCTCTAACCCAAGCAAGTGTCTTGCTATCCTAAACAAGGCTTTTGGTCAAGCATGACTGCAAGTTTATCGGTGTTTTGAGCGAATCTAATTCTTCACCTGTGTTGATGTCAAAATATACTGCTCCGAGCTCGATTATCCCTGCATTTGGTCGTAGAGATGCGGTTTCCAGATCCAGCATGGTATTTGCATGTCGGTTGGGCTCTCCAGTTGGAGCCATTTTGAGAGTGCATGTGATGGAAGTGGAGGCCGGCCCTCGGTGCTGTCCAAGAAGACTTCTTGGACGAAAAGAAGGCTCAGGGTACGCAAAAGAGATGAATTCTACCCAAAAATGATAAAAAAGTCTGGTAGACAGGACTAGCGATGTTCGT
This sequence comes from Phialocephala subalpina, assembly GCA_900073065.1. Lineage (NCBI taxonomy): Eukaryota > Fungi > Ascomycota > Leotiomycetes > Helotiales > Mollisiaceae > Phialocephala > Phialocephala subalpina. The sequence continues at coordinate 504,687 of FJOG01000022.1, read as the reverse complement.
GAGGACCTTGTTCGAGGGAGAGGAGGAGGAAGTCGAGATTGTCGTTGGACTCGAAATCAAAATTAGAAATGCAGGCGCGGGCCCATGCAGCGAGCTAGTCCAGTTTGGGCCACGAACAGGAGGTTCATCCAAGAGATGTCCTTTACACGAAGTGCTCAAAGCATCTTAAACAGCCGGAACTATTGTTTCTGTCGGTGTTGTATCTGTGGTGGCTTCTGGTAAGTCATGAGCCAGTACGTGGCTGCCGAGGAGGAAAAGGTTGGGACTACAGCAAGGTTAACTGCTACAGCTGTCGAGAGACCATCACCCTCTGGGTTGGAAACGGTTGGAAGGTCTTCCTCTTCTCCATCCACGCTCGAAAAGGACGTGTTCGGTGTAGGCAGCATGCCTGGCCACTGAGCAGAAGGTGTTGCCATCGGTACATATCGCCTTCGCTTTGAGCCGGTGCCTTCCCAGTCTCCTATTCTCAGAGGCTGTTCTGCAGGACGCTTCATTGGCACGCAACGTCGTCGATTTGGGCCGGAACCTTCGAAATCCCCAAACCTCAGAGGTTTTTCTTCTGGAGGTTGCACCAGTGATAGTTGTTGTTCTCTGTCTGTGCCAGTATCATCAACCTTTCCAGATTCTCGCTGTTCGTACCCAAGATCGCCTGTTGCTGAGAACGATCCAGGGAGAGGAGGACATAATGCGTGTCCGTCAGGTGCTTGAGGTGCGTTACTTGCCACGGATTCGTCAGACGTAGTAATCTTCTCGACCAACGTGCATCTCTCTTCGAGCCTCATGGGTATTTTCTCTGCCATTTCCCCAAATCGTGAGCTCACACTTCTTATACGGCCGCCATGACCTTTCAAGCTTCTCCTTCCTATCTGCAAGAGAATCTCGAAGAAATCCGTTGAACTTGAAGAGAGCAGATTCTAGGGCGATAGACGCAGTTTCGCTGGTAGCAAAAGCCAACGTTTCTGGGACCTTTTCCTGGAGCTATTTCATTCCTTCTTCGGTTTTGACAAGGCCTTTGTCTAGGCACGATTGCTAATTGATGCGAAGTTTGATACAATCTAACTCGGCACCTGTGTTCATATCGAAATAAACAGCCCTGAGCTCAACTAATGCTGGATTTGGAGAGTCGGCGTCTGCACATTCCAGGTCCAGCATAATATTTGCATGGTCGTTGAGCCTGAGAAAATCCCCCGTCTTAAGTGTGATAAGGGTGCACGTGAGTGGGGTAGTTTGGACGACCGTGGCTATTGGTGCTGAGAATGGAGGAGAGAAGTGAGGCACTTGATATCAAGTAATTTGAAAATGATATTTTCGTCTCGTGGAGATCGATAATGATGGGTTCTAGGACTCTGCTCTTGGGAGAATATTTGAGAGAAGAGGAGGGAAGGTGGAGTCGAGGAGTTGTCTCAGATAAACTCAAATTTAGAACACACTCTCCGTGCAAAAAACTTGTCTGCTTCGGGGACACTGTCAATATCATCTCCTCGCTTTTTGTCCTCACGAAGTGTTCGAAAGCAGTTAAACAATTGGCTGCATACTTCCACACCTGATGCTGTTGTGGTGGTCTTTGCTCTCTGTCATATTCCAGGTCGATGGTCGTGGTTATCCGCGACAGCGTTCATATCAACACATCGCTCCACCCAATCGAGCAGATAACCTCTTCCACCACGCCTATCTCGCTTCATTTCGATGTCTTGCAAAGTCCTTGGTGGCCGTGGGAGCTCGAAAGGCATATTTAAACATGCAAGATGGATCTCGATCATTTCCTTCGTCCTACCAGAAAGTTGCGCCTCCTCTTCAGACTTGATCAATTCCTCTCCAATCCGAGCGACCATCAAGCAGTCCCAAACACCTTCTCTCCTTGGATGTGCTGCTTTCAATACGTCGATGGCTTCTTGACGTACCATCCTGTCTCTGCATTTTGTGACCAAAATGAACAGACTCGGTACAAAACCCACATTGAAGACGAATGATTTGACGAATCGAGGATGTTTGACTAAAGCACTACAGAGGGCGACTAGTTCGCAGAACTCGGGAAGGAAGCTGTCGTATGCGTGAGGTTTGTGACTTTCGAAGAGTGCTGCACGGATACAGAGTTCGACTGTCACGGCGTGTATCCGAAGTATCGTGGCACCGACATAGTCTTCATGCGTGTCGTAGGTGCGAGCACGATTCAGTATTGCGTCTAAGGCTTTCATCCATTGGCGAAGTTCCTTTAAGACCATCACTTCCTCTGTCGTGCTATTTTCTGATGTTTCGCTGAGAGGTGATGATTCGTTAGAAGAATGGGCCTTTATGTTTTGGACTGACCCGAGATATTGGAAGGCATGGTTCGTGACGTGATCGAAAGCTGTTTTGGCCCCTGTGAGAGTTGAGAAGGACGGTCGTAAGTCAAAAGCTTCAGTAGGGAAATAGCTAAGGATCTTCGCACGGGATGGTAATGGTGCATCAATCCAACTCATGAGGTGAACATCCATTCTCGTGTACGCAGAAACGAGGTCGTCTTCGATGATATGCGGCGCAGGCGAGAAATGGCCAGGTGCAATGGCGACCCCATGTAGGTCCGACAACCAAGCATACATAAGCTCCACTGCCATATGGACATTGGTAAGTGCCAATCTGATGTCGCCGTGAAAGCTCTCGAAGCAAAATATGAGGAGTGAAGCAATCAACACTGTCCTCAGAGAGTCCCGTCGATCTCTGAGTACCTCCCTAACTTCTTGGATCGCTGTAGAGTATTTTTGTAAAGCATATCGACGATGCTCCTCTGAAGTGAGAAGCGGACATTTCATCGACTTAGCTCTGCATGACTTGTCGAGAGCTGCGAGAGCAACTGCAATGTGAAGGATGCATGGCTCTTCGTTGCATGCTTGCAAGACAATGTGATTCCACAGTGAACTATCAAAGCCCCCGGAAAGAACTCCCGCTGTCTCGACATGGAAGAATCGTAGATACTGTTCTTCCTGTTCATCATGGCATTGAACAGTGATCTGGACATGTGACACACTTGTTGCTGGTGCCAGTGCGATAGGCAGCAAGCTGTGTATCTTTGAAATTGACTTTGGAGCCTTCTCTAGTCTCAAAGGGGTCTTTTGAGGCTCGTAGCCATCGCATTCTCGTCCGAACTTCTCACATCGGAGGCAACCAGGCCTCCTTTCATCGCATTTTACGCGACGTATCCTATAGCTCAAGGTCAGACCAGTTATATATGTCTTTCTAAGATGGAAGTTTGCTTGTCTCAAATCGTCTGCAACAGTCGCAAATAGGAAACCGCTCGCACGTGGCACCTGCCTCTAGTCGTGTATATCAAACCAATGGAAAAGAGGGTAGAGACTAACTTGCAGGTATGGCAGCCGCTCCGCGAGCGTGGGCCACTTGATCTAGTTCTTTTCTCTACCGCAGCTGCACCTGCATCAGGCACAGCTTGTGCAGTCATTGTCTCCGCTGACTGCCGAAGTGAAGCGCAAGCAATGGAACAAACGGGCTTGACTCAAGGCATGTCGAGAGGTGGAAGACAAGCCACATTTGACGATACATAGAAAACACCAATACGCGCAAAGGGAAATTCGTGCATCAAAAATCGGAGGCAAATGCAGCGTGGGGAGACAGAAAGTTTGAAGTGGTGAGGTGTATTTCCGGCTCGTTGTTGATTGGTGGAAGTGGGACTAGCGTGGATCGCCGAGGTCCTCCCTGAACCTTATTTTATCGCAGCTGCAACCTGCAGCTTCTTCATCCGCCATCGACAAATTCGTGCGGTGAGCATTGCAGCATGGAGATATATTCCACAGACTCTGCTCTTGCACGTTCAGTATCCTCATGGAGCACCAGGGGCTGCAGGAATTCGTACGACACCAAAACTAAAAATAATTAAAACTTTTATCCTATTAATGAAAAAATTTCAAATCTTCTTTTACTCTATTCTATATATATAATTATGAGTTTAATATAAAGAGTTTTTGATTATATAATTTAATTTAAATTAAATTAAATATATAAATTTAAAATTTAAAATTTTTAAAAATTAATATTAAATTAAATATTAAAATAAATGACAAAGTTTTTAATTCAAATCAATATAATTATTTTTTAGTATTAAATAATTAGAAGACTCGTTTTGGATATTATTTTTGGCTTTATAATATAATATTTTTAAATTTCGCTTATAAAATTAAAATTATATTATAAGTAAAAAATACCAAATATTTAATATTATAACGAAAAATATTATTTAAAACGGGCCTTCTAAATATATTATATCCATTACTAATTGTATTTGTTTCGATTAAAAAAATCTATTATTTCCTTCAATATTTAATTTT
>FJOG01000022.1:391451-498353 GCA_900073065.1 Phialocephala subalpina | reverse complement strand
TGAATGCGTTTCTTTGCATTCAATTTTTCGTTCTCCTGTCTTTTTGTCTATCGAGATTGACTCGGTCTTGATTGTATGCATCAGAGATTCGGAGTGCAAGGGTGCTTGCGGCGGAAGTCCGTTTGCAGGTGGGATTCCAAGGATGCCACAGATTGCTGTTGTAGTGCCGACCAAGACGATATCCCAAGCAAAGCCGCCGGGCTTCTTGGTCCCGTAGCGATCAAGTGTGCAGATGATGTTACTGATTTCGTGATCGAAGTAGAACAGGATCGTGACTATTGCCCCGGGGATGATAGAGAGGAAAATCCACTCGATTGGCAGCTCCCAGAATCGGACGAAGAAGACAGTGCGGGCTGGATCGGACGGTCGAAATGAGGTTTGGACCTGAAGTTTCTGTTTGTCCAATGTGGCAAGCTCCCCGATATGCGGTATCCCAATGAATAGGATGATCGAGATCGCTGCAGCGTACTCCGTCAGACCCATGCGGATGTAACGATGGAAGAGCGGCTTCTAAGAGTTGGCAGTTGACAGAACAACCGCAAGGAGGAAAGTTCCAACAGCTCCAATGACCGAGTAGAGGAATGAAGCGAACGAGACAGCATCGTGGTTTCGTTGAAGCTCTTGAACGGCTTTGTGAAAGTAGATGACACTGTTGAGAAGCGAGAAAATATCGGCGCTGAAGGTGGTGACATATTGCATTGTCCAATCGTGGGCATTGAAGATGGCTAGAAGATAATGCATCCAGGCAGCATGGATTAGAGACCATGCCATGACATGAAGAAAGTCTACCTATTTGATTGTGAATGACTTTCTTCTAGGCATCCTAGATGTACTCACATGAAAAGAATCTATACACAAGGAGTATATGTTCTCGGCAAGCACAGAGAATGGCCCAGTGACTCCAAGAATGGTCAGAGGCTGAATGGAGAATCTGGGCTTGTCAGCGGAAGTCTCTCGAAAGATGTCCGGAACTCAAAACGAAAAGATAACGCCACATAGTCCCGTGCTGAACACAACCTCGATCGTGCCCCATGTCATTCCAGTCAACATGTAGAGATCACTGGCGAACGTGATTCCAGGTAAAATATTGGTGAAATAGACATAGACCGCACTTGCAAATATCAATTGATTGAACAACGTCCAGTCAGAGATGTATCTCTTCCTGATGTTTCCAATATCCTGGCGGAGAAGTCTGAAGGGTCGTAGCTTCCCTCCAGGAGCGAAGTGTTTCTTCCATCTCGCTCTCTTGGCTCCTTTGGTACGAGGTTGCATTGAAGAATACGTTGCATCGGTGTGACGTTGGACCTCAATCTCGAAAGTCGAAGTTTCTCGCAAAGTTTCTTCGACGTCCATGTTTGATTCCGTAATGTCTTTCTCTGGAGATTCTTGCATCTTCTCTGGCAACCTTGAGCTGGACGAATTCTCAGACCCGGAGGCCATAGTTGAGGCCGAGCTGATATCTGGAGCAAAGGTACTGTCCGGCGAGGACAACCGATCATGAGCCATGTATGGACCTTGCCCTCCTCAACCACCTCGATCAAGCTCCAGGTAGCTGATGCATTGTATCCTCGCCCAAGGCGGGCCAAGACGCTGGGAAAGACTTTGTTTTCTTGGAAGAAACCCTTGATGACGAGTCGCGTTCAACGATACACCACGTGGGAAGGCATCTACTTAGGCCAAGTCTCTTGTCAAAAACTGAAAGGAGGGGGCTGAAAGGCTTTGGTTGCAACGATGTGGACACGTGGGGATGGAGAGAACGAAAGGTAATAAGGAGAACGAAGGGGAATAAGGACTTGATCAAACGCGATACTTATTTGCGTATATAAAGGGACTATTATATTAAACAAATAATCTTTTGCCTAAATTGGTGAAGTGAAGAGAAATATTTCTCTTCTTCAAGTGGCAGGGGTTCCGATCTGCGCTCTTCGTCGGAGAAAGAAGTGGCCAATTTTGGTACGCGAGAACACCCAAATGTCCCTTACTGAACACTGCACTCCTCTCTCGTCCACGATCCAAACCTCATAAAACTTTTAAGAATAATTATCAAGAAGCTGCTTAATCTCTGCATTGAAAAATATCGAGCAGTTTATTAGTTTGTTGGTGGTATAAGTACGGATTCATCGCATTTGCGCACGGTACCAAAATCGGCCACTTCTTTCTCCGACGAAGAGCTGCGTTATTAGCTAGCAAGCGAGACGCTGATTAGCTGACAGCATTGGCCAATTGCAGAACATCGAAAATTATATCTTCAGCCTTGCCATTCAATGTGCCTCGCGACAATACGACCTCTGCTCAGCAGAAGCACCAAGACCATATCATGGACCATCGTTAGCACTACGTAGCAGCCACCAGAATGGCACAATTCATACCTCGAGCAGCTTTTCCTGCACAGCTGTCCCTACCGCGATCCTACTTCCTCGGCCATCATGCCTCTGGTCTCTCGAAAATGAAGACCATGCTCTCCTCAATCGACCTCATAATCGAATGCCGAGACTACCGAGTCCCCCTTACGTCTCGAAATCCACTATTTGAAGAATCGCTGGCCGGTCGAGAAAGAGTAGTGGTATACACAAAGAGGGATTTGGGAAGCAAAGACCGGCCAGCTGACAGACGGGTTTGTACCTCTGCAGGCCCTATACAATCTCAATTCTAACGTGATATGGGTGTATAGAGAGAAGAAATAATAAGACAATGGCACGCCCCTTCCACGACCCTCTTCACGGACCACAAATCGAAACGCGACGTCAAGACCGTCCTCAATCTCTGCAAACAACACAACGAGGAGCGGCAATCCCTCCTTGGATATCGCATTCTCGTTGTCGGCATGCCGAATGTTGGGAAATCTTCCCTGTTGAATGCGTTGCGGATGGCGGGCGTACATAAAGCGAAAGCAGCATTCACAGGCGCACAACCTGGAGTTACAAGGAAGATTGCTAGTGGAGTCAAGATTGTGGAGAGGAACGAAGAGAAAGGATTGGAAGGTGTATACTTGGTTGATACACCTGGTGTATTTGTACCGTTCGTGCCAGATGCAGAGGCGATGATGAAGCTGGCATTGGTGGGGAGTGTGAAAGATACGATCATCGCGCCTATCACGCTTTGTGATTATCTGCTGTATCATATCAACAAGCAGCAAGGTGGCGAGACGTTTTATAAGGAATATTGTGGTCCTACAAACGATGTAGTGGAGCTATTGGAGGCCGTATGCAAGAAGACGGGACGATTGGGGAAGGGTGGGGTTCCTGATACGGATGCTGCTGCATTGTGGATCATACAGAGATGGAGGCAGGGAAATCTAGGACATTTCATCTTGGACGAAGTTTCAGAAGACGCTTTGGAGATGAAGATGAGAGAGGAGGTTGGAATGAGTCTAAGCCAGGCGAGGAAGCAAGCCAAGGACGTGCAGAGAGCTAGGGCGAAATCCAGAATGTCCGACGTCGCGTGAGAGATGTCAGGATGACGGAGACAATTAGAATGACTTCAAAGAAGGGTTCACAAAAAAGACAACCGAATCAGCTTTTGGGATTGCGATGCCAGGACCTCATGAGCTTAGAGAAGTTGCCGCCTGTGGAGGCGACCACCGAACGCAGGCCGTTCTTCGACTTTGGGAGCGAAGAAGGAAGACAACACCACTCAACTCAAGTCTCCGCTCTTAGCAGATGTGTCCCGATGCAGAGAGGAGGAGGGACAGGTACCTATACGAAGGTCTGCATCTACATTGGACATACATCTGTACAACATAACGGTTTCGCACATACATCGCTCAACAATACCATACTTCTCGATGCAGACACGGTCTGCCACTGGCCAAATCTCGCCGAGAGATACAAACAGCCATGAATATGCATTTTCGAGATCATTATGAAGCTATTTGCTTTTTATGTGCCGCCTTTTGAGCCTGTCGTCCTGATTCCGCGTATATTCCATCTTCTCCCACCAAGTACACAAAGGAGAAATGCCCAGTCAATGTATAATGCCAATTTGCCATGCTTTCCATTTTTATTTCTGTGCCGTACGTCATATCGTCGTTGAATTCGTGGTCTTCGTTGTTCAGCGTCTCGAACTATAGTATTTTCGGTATTCTCGATCCTCTGTGCGTTTGTAGTCTTCGTACTGCGCATCAGAAGCGCGAGGCTCATCACGATCGTACCGTCTTGCTTCGTGGGCATGTACCTTGGTACCATTGCTGCTCGTGGTTGTCGTCATGTAGTGCCGAGCTACAATCGATGTTAGTCTATCGCATTCATTCTCCTATGAGCATCGATATCTTACGATTATCTGGTACCCGACGCTTTTCTACTCTCTCCGATTTGTAGCCATAGTGCATCGAGCTGTTTTTGGGGGACAGTCGCTCTATTGAGTCGGGTGTTGAGGACACAATACTCGGCGCTCGTCCAGCATAGCTGTAGGATGTCTGGTTATCCCGATGATGCACGACCGCAGGACTACTGTACCGAGACCCATGACTTCGTCGAGACGCTTCCCTGATTCTTGCAGGATTGTTCTTTTGCAAAGTCTCTGACGATTCTGACGGACTCAAGCTGGTAATGTCGCTAAATCCAGAAAGCGAGCTTGTGTTTTTATCACTTGAGGACGTGCTCAAACTGCTGCTGCTTGCGAGGAGTTCTTCAGACAATGCGGGCAATGACCCGCGTGATGCTGTACCGACCATCTCATTGCTCTTTGGAAGAGCTTCCCCATAGTCGATCTTGTCTTCATCGTTTGAGATATCGCATGTCGGGTCGAGGGGCGAACCCACACTGGCTGCTGGCTTGTCGTTTTGATCTTGTTCTTCGCATCCTTCTGCGGGCACGCGCGAGTCTTGGCCGTTTTTGCCTATGCTGGTCCATTTCTTGGTTTGAGGACTTTGATCTGTTCGAAGCTCGTTACTCGCCTCATGGTCTTCAACCTGAGTGTGGTCGATAGCTTGCAGAACATGGGAAGATCGTAATGTGTCGACAGCCTTGCCTTTCCGGTCATGGACGCGCAGCAGTCTACTCTCCTTCACTAGGTCATCGTATCTCTGCAAGCTCTTCTCCTTCTTCTGAATCATGTCGTCTGTTTCGTCTTCAAAAGAAAGCAGTCCACTGCAAGCTGGTCGTTCATTGTATCGAGTCGCATTTTCATAAGTGTCGACATCGAGAAGACCGTTAGACCACAAGTGCTTCATGAGCCAATAGTCAGGTCGCATGTATTCAATAGAAAGCCCTGCCTCCAAATGCACAGAGATGTGGTGCATCCTGTCTGCCCAGCTCGATATGAGGCTGCCATGCGCCTCGAAGACGCCATCTTTCTCATCGCAAAACCAACAGACTGCTTTCCGCGGAAGATTGCCCAGGAAATGCGAAAGACTGTGAGCAAACCAGTCCGCATATCTGCTTGGCAGGAATCGGACATTGCAGCCTGTGAATGCGAATTCGCAAGGCAAGTGCCATAGTTGGTCATCCATGCCCTGAGTCATGAGTCCTATGAGATGGGTATCGATTGATACCTGGACATGCCATGGCATGTCATTGTGACTTGCAACTGTCGATGCACGGCTGCTGCGCCGACTGAGAGAGGATTGGGTGCGCGTCGTTGGAATACTGGTGGAGGTACTGCTAATGTCTGACAAGGTCCGTGAAGGAGCCAGGCGCCTCCTAATGTCTTTCTTGTTGCTTACCGCTGGTGCAGCATTGGAGAATTGGTGCACGAAGAGGCTTCTCGTGGCAATTTCAAGCACCGGGACATGAGGCTGGTCTTGACTCCATACGCAGTCATGGACTCGTCCAGTCATAAGACTGTGTGTTGCTCCAAGAGAATTGAGTGGAGGTACAGTACTGGTCCCCTTCGGAGTCGAAGGAGCAAGTGCCAAACCTTGTGGCTGAAGTTCACCTACGTCGCTCGCACTTTTGACCTCGCTTATCTCCTCATCAAGAGGAGCTACTGGCAAATTCGGGCCCTGTGTTTGAATGTTGGACTCCTGAGGGGAACAAATGGCTGGCGCGGAGCTCTGGCGTGCCCCAATGGTTATGTTCATGGGTCGTCGTCCAATTCCCAGTATCAACCGTTCGTGTTGTTCATCGTCTGTGAGGTATCTGTTAAGACTGTGGAGACCATCGTCAAACTCTACAACAGGAACTCCGTGCTGATATTGGTAGCCAGGATTCTGGATATTCGCTTCGTGGTAGCCGTTATCGCTTGCTGTATGCGTACTGAAATTGTGGGATTGAGTTGGAGACCCCCAGGTGTCGTTCCTGCTATGACCTTTGGAGGCTTGATCATTGTTCCCGTCATCATCATTGTCGTCCTCATCGTCATCTTCGTCGTCCTCTTCGTTGCTATCCTCACTGTCTTGATCGTTTTCATCCTCACTCTCTTCGTTAACACTATCATCTAATTCTCCAGAGCTCAACGTTCTTTCCTTTGAAAATGGGACTGTCCAGGTAGCGACCTGAGCCCCGTCTTTGAAATGGGCCTCAATATGGCACCTTCTGTCATTCCAATCACCGAAGAGCTCCCCGCAGAATCCACACTCACCCCACCACTCACTGTCAATATCATACACCCATTCGAAAGAGGTTTCTGGAGGGTCGGTTATGAGGTGATGCTCTCTCAAGTGATCGCGTAATTTATCCTTCCTGTGGTAGGGCTTCCTTTTTTCTATTGGAGAAGTGCATTGCTGCATATGGCGCTTGACAGCTTCAAAACTGTAGAAAGGTGGCAAGTTGAGATTCATGCAGTAGCTGCATGCATGACCACCGTCGAATTCCGGATGGTCATGTAAGGCACATTCTTTACACAGGAGACGCTCTTTGTGAACGGATCTCTCATGCCGCTCCCACTCGTATCTAGATATGTACGACTTTTGGCATTGCTTGACTATGCCACCCTCTCGGCCTCGGTACGTACATTGATAGATTATATTGGTGCGTGGTGCGGCAGGCTGTGATCTTGTTATCGTGGCAGTGTTGGCAGACACTTCAGAAGCGACAGCTCGTCCTTTGAAGCTGCTGGAGGTAGCGGCTCTGACAGGAACTTCTCTGCGGAGCGATGTAGGTGCGCTTCTGGGTGTGGCATAACTGGGTGATCTCGTTCCTGTTTCAACTTCAGAGCTAGGGGCTACGGGTTCGATTTGAAGCGGTCGAGTTCGCTGAGCATTACCAGTAAATTGTTCCAGCTCGGCCCGTAATTTGTCCGGAAGATCTCCAGTTGATCGCAACAGCATAAGCGCCACGGCTTTAGCATTTGATTCGAGGGCTTCTGCCGAGCGTTTGCGCTTCTTCTTCTTTTTTCTTTCCCCGACAACATCCCTTTGTTGCGGTTCGGATATTCTCGGTGGAAGTACGGCCGATAAATGGAATGGAACTGGAGTAGTTGAGAACACGTTTGGATCTGAAAGCTGGTTGTCGTCGTCTGGCATTTGAAAGGTGAAGTTGTGCACGGATTCGGGGACGTCGCCGCTGAAAAGCCCATCTAATTCCCGTATAGCTGCCTTGTTGATACATATTCTACATCGGCATTTTCCATTTACTGGGTCCAATACCGCTTGCACACATTCCTCGTTCGTATTGCCAAAATCTGCCCGAAAGGTCAGTGACTTTCACGTGATATGTCTTCAGTCCCTTCAGTGGAATCGCATACCGTCATTAAGCACCCTTCGATCCTCGTAAACGTCGGCATTTTGATTGTTAAAGCTAAAATCTTGGAGTGGGTCACCTTGTTGTGATCCTTCGTAAGCATTCGCGTCGAAAAATAAATCAAACTCTAGACATGGGAAGCCATCGTTCAGCATGCGATCGTTGTGAACCCAGTCAAAAGCATGGTCAAGCGAGTTTTGGTAGTCCATTTCCATTGCCCTGGGATAATCCTTTGACCAGCGAGGTCAATTGCGTTCTGGGCTCTGCGCTGAAAAATGGAAGCTTTGGACGATGTGGAGAAACACAAACGGAAAGGCACAGGAATAGCCATTTTGAAGGTTCGCAATATTGCAGCATCATGAAGAGGGCGACGACTTTTCCATCTTATAAAGGTTGGGGCATTGAAGATGTTTTGCTCGAGGGCGACCAATCGGTGGCCGAGCCGCTGTGCGAGGGCATTGGCACGTGATTAAAATTTTCAGGATCGTAGAAGATCTTGCAATGGACTTAATATCGGTATGCTGAAGACTTTATTCGTTACATAGACCGGAATAATGATGCTAGGCTGCCTGATTAGGTCACGGCACGATCGTCCAGTCCACATTTCTTGCCTCGGCAAAGAATAGGGGGAAGAAGCGACTAAGCGAAGGCGTCTTGGTTTCGTGTACTGTGAGTCTATGCGACTGCTAATATTGATGGATCCATCAATAAGTATTGTGGCATACTGCATAATTCTGGATGTGACTTCCGTTGTCCAAATAGAGCTCAGTTGATGTTTATGTTACACAGAATCTAGCTTACTCCACGACTTCGAACCTCGATCAATCTCCTATAATCTCAGACTCTAGTCAGAGCATACAAATCTATGTCAGCATACGTCTAAAACTCTCCACGCACCTTCGCCACAATGTCTCCTAGCAAAAAGCGAGAATTGCTATCCATCATGCTTCATCTTCAGCCTACTTCGTGCGTTCCCGTCAATGCTCTCTGTCGAAAGCACGGAACACGTTCTTAAAAAGGCTACATAGATTTGCACCACTTGCCTATCATTAATTTCCTTATCGGAAGCCACAAGAATCAAAGGCACCTCAAGGAGCTGCTTGAAAAAGGCGCATCCACACAGCATCCCTTCAACATTGGCATCGATCATATCAACCTGCTTCGCAGTACCGCAAGACAGCTTTCAGCAATTGGTGTGGATCTGAAATCAGAAGACTTGATGCGCATTCGTCAAGATCTGCTGCACAGCATTCCTCACTCAATGTATGTGCCGCGAAATGTAGATTAGCGACCAAAAGAAGTTATATCATATCGACCAGGTCTCAACATCAAGAATCGAGTCGTAAAATAGCAAGCTCAACGATATATGGATGCTATAAAGTCCGATTGTAAAGATGGTTTGGGAACGTTGAAATGTTGCGGGTTTATACTGGGGGATATCAGGGACTATTGGCTCACACCTCTCGAAGAACCAATGACGCGTTAGAAATACTCCTTTCAAGGAACTGGGATCATAAGGTATATCAAGACATCCAAGATGTTTCTCCGCAAGGATCGTGGCAGGCTCATTGGAGCAAGGAATGTAGACACGTGACCTAAGTTGGTTTGGGATATAAATTTTCTCATTGAGGGTCCAATGAAGAGGATGAAATTTTTGTGAAAAGATCGAACTTTATGCTCAAGGCAGTAGACTTCTCAGCCTTTTTGGCAATGAATTACGCCTCAGGAAAACCTCTGTCCTCGAGACAATGACCCAGCTCTCTCGGGACATTGGCGAGGTCGTAACTTTTCCCTTTCATGGCCTTACTCATGAAGACTCCTCTTCAGATCGCTTAAGAATAACGATGCTATTAATATACTTTATGTTACGATCACGGCTGCTGGTCTCTTGCCTCTTCTCAGCTTGGTGGGTCCGGAATAGAGGGAGACGAAGAAGCAAAGCGAAACGCTCCCATAAGCACTCAAAAGCTCTTCTTTCTGTCAATATGGAGATCAAACAGTCAAAATATAATTCAAGATTGACGAGTAATCTATCCTTGATTAAAAAGTACCCATTTAGTCATAGTCATGGTGTCACGAAATTCACTTCGGCGACCGCGATCTGTTCTCAACCTCTCGATTACAGCAGACGTTGCACCAACATTCTCCGAGCCTCAACCGCTCGCATAGTCACCTCGCTTGACTAAAGCACACAACATGCTGGTCCTTCTACCTCGCGCTGGGAAAAAGGAGCTGCTCGCCATCCTATTACATCTGGAGCCAGAGTCTTATGCCACAGTCAACGCCATTCGTCGCAAGTACAATCCACGGTTTCATAGACCACTGCATCATTTCCCTTTGGTCTATGATCTTTACTCCAAACAACGCGAGTCTCTTGAGAATCTTCTGACCAATATCGTATCTATAAAGCAACCATTCGACGTCAACCTTGACCACGCCATCCCATTCAGCACTATCGTGCCTTTTAGAAGAGATCCATCGGTGAAGCTGGGTTTCGCTTCGCCGATTGTTTCAGCTCTGCGTCAAGAGATATTAGATATTTGAGAATCTCCCTCCTTCTTCACCGAAAGCATTGAGATCTTTCGATCCTAAACTGGGGAAATGGCCTTCGATCACCATTCGGGGCAGTCTAGGAGGGAAGGAAGCCGATTAAATGGTGGAAAACTTGAAGGCCGATTGTGAAGATGGACTTGGTACCTTGAGAGCTGGGGGACTCACCCTGGGCTACCTTGATGAGTATAGAGCGAAACCGCCGTCGGAGCCGTTATCACGATGGAAGCACTTTCCTTTCCAAGGATAGCAGGTTCGACAGGCGATTCTAAGGGAACGAAGAACGACGCAAGATTGGTTCCTCCTCGACAATGCTAGACCTTTCCTCTGTGGAACATTCAGCTAGGGCTCAGTCATATATCAGTATTTTACTTCTAATTTGGGAGATTATCAGCGGTATCTCAGCTTACTTCTAGACCATGGATGCGAAGAAAGGGAGAAAAGATGAAGGTCCACGATCGCTGCAGGTCTCGAGCACGTGATAATACTGTCAAAGTTTGGGCTGGGACCTTCAGAAAACATTGGGTGGATGGATTCGAACTCACTGAGATCGTTTCCGGAACAAAATGTATTGATAATCGACATTTCGAGATGCACGACATACATGCACTCTCAGGACAAATTCCCAGATAGGCTAGGACATTGAAGGCTCCGTCATCAAAAAGTAGGGCCTTGCCGTGTCATGCGAGCCAACAACAGCCTCGAGAGTCAATAAGTCGCTTTTGATTGAGCCAGATTGTGATATGAAAGTATAAGAAATGAATGGTGGTTGTCCAACAGGAGCTGGGCTAGTTCCCGTTCCCGAGGTGTACAAGGATCTAGTTCTAGCTTCTTTCGAGAACGTCCAACCCTCTCAAATTCCTATTAAAAGTGCAGATTTTGCCCAAACAGTTACACGACACCTGCAACTACCCTTCTAACTCCAATATCGAACGCGTTGGATTCCAGGAATACCTTCCAACATGAAAGTCAAAGTTCCCATCGGTGCGAGAAGACATGACCTACTTTCCGTCATGCTCAACCTCGAGCGAAAATCCTTTGCTCCCATCAATGCTCTTCGACAAAAGGACTTCTTTCATGAAAATTACATTCCAATCCACCACTTCCAGATAATTAAGCATCTGGATCCCGACAATGGCAACGACACATTGTTCGAGAAGCTGGTTAAAGAATATGCAGCCAAACACCAAGCATTTGATATTAACATCGAACGTCCAATTCACACCAAATTCGAACCGCCGAACAAATACCCTACGGTCAGATTACCCCTCAAATCGCAGATTCTACTAGACCTCCGTCGACAAATGATGGAGCGTTTACCAGATGGAGCAGTTGCGGTACCTCCTAAGCACTACGCGCCAAAGGAATATACACCGAATATCCTTCTTCCAGGCGGCAAAGGTGTGCGGGATACAGACGAGGAGGCTGAGGCGTTTGTGAAGTCTTTGGAAGCTGAGAAATTGGGGCCTTTGAAAGCGGTGGGGCTTATTCTGGGGAACTTGGATGATGTGTATGGGAGAAATGCATTGCCGGAACCGTTTTCGCGGTGGAAGTATTTCCCGTTTCGGGGCGAGGATTCAAACCAAGGTCCCAATGAGGTCGATTGAGTGGCATTAGAGGATACACACCTGTAGGGAATCAGATACGGCCGGGGAGGATAGAAGGCTATGTCGAGCAGAGACTTTTTGGCAGAAAGCTTAGGCAGATGGTCGCGCCGAAAAACTGTATATTGTATGTATCATCAGGAGAACGACAAGTGTTACGGCATGGTGGCAATGGCGGACACATTCTTGTACAATATGGACAGCTGGGGCGTTTAGGAAAGAAAAGTCTTCGTTATGCCATGGGTTTGTAGAAATGGCTCTAGCTTTGTATAATCAACAGAAATCGTTACTCGTATCGGGTCGCTATGATAAATCAACCCAATTTATCAAGCAACCTTCTTCGTCTCCTCTCCACCAACTCTTCTTGTACTTCTTCACTGGTTGGTAACCTCCATTCCTGACCATCACCAGAATCACCAGGTAAAGGCTCCCATCCCTTCGGCGCCTTCCCATCCTTGCTCGCCAGAAGATTGTCAAATGCTTCTTTCTCCTTCTGCATCTCGTACGCCAACAATGTGCCATCTTCCTCGTCCAGATTGTAACCATAATACGACGCATCGACTTGTTTCCGCATATCTGCTCTCTGGTCTAAAGGCTTCTCTTCTCGTGGTTTCGTAGCCGCTTCAAACATCTCCTTCACACCTGGCAACTCTCTCGCTCGTCCGAAATACCTGCCAGTCATTAGCCATCATCCTCACCATCACATCCAAGCAACACATACCTATAACCCTTCCCACTCCCCGGAATCTCCCTCCCCTCCTCATCATACACCTTCCCACCGCCCCGCATATAATTCGGACCTCCCAAATTCCTAATCTGAATCTCCCACATATGTTTCTCTCTCATCAACTTATTAATCTCATCGTTCAGATCTCTGATCATGAAATCGCTGAGACTAGGGTCTTGGATCTTGGAGACTTTGCGAGAGATCTCTTTGAGGACTTGGCCGCGCCATTTTTCGCAGGATGGGATCGCGGTGACTTCTGTGATCATCTTGGGACGGCGGGTGCGGCCTGCGTCGATTATTCCTAGGTCTGCTGCTTGGGCTTCGCGGAAGCGGAAGAGCATTGATTGGGCTTTTTCTGAGTTTCGCGCCTGTGGAGGGTTAGTATATTACTGTCAATGAGGGCGCAAGGAGAACTTACCATTTTTGCGACTGTGCTTTGCAGTTGCTGGAAGAAGATGAAGTTGAGACTCGTTGCCTGTATCGAGAAATTGCTGTGATGGCTTCAAAAACAATCTGAACTTCTGGAGCCTTGCAGAAGTACGCTAGTCAGCGGCCGCTAGCCACAACCTTATTTGGCGCGTGTCTTCACCTCACCTCGCGTCTTCTCTTCCCTTCCTCTTCCAACAAACACAACTAAAGCCTACAGTGACGAAACCTTTCAACGAGCTATCACGAACATCAACAACTGTGCTCGCACAGAATGTTGAACATGTGTATCGATTGAACAGAAATCTTAGCAGGCTATACTTCCCTCTTTGTTCTCTACATTGTGGTTTCGAGCCGGCGACGTCGAAGAACCGAGGTGATGCGCTACAAGGACGATAATCAGCTCCTACTGGAGATGTTCGGCTGGCTTTCTGCGGATCTCGTGGCTTGCGGATGCAGTCTCTAATGGGGGTTGGGGATCAGAGTCGTGGGCGATGAGGGAGGTGGTGCTGGCATACCGGGCATCGGTGATGGTGGAAATATAGTTTTCAATCGGAGTTGCGTGGTATGTTCTCCCTTCCTGCTACTATGATGGACTATGCTAATGGATGGATAGATCCTCGATTCGAGATCGAACTGGTAGGGAAACCCTTGTGGAGGATATCGAGGTGGAAAACAGTCCAAGCCCGGTGATGATAAAAAGTCCAAATAAGCCAAATTTGCAGGCCAACCTACTCCGAGTCAATACCTTGGTGGCGACGAGGAGGCAAGTGTTAGCGATGAGAACTTGAGAGAGCTAATCTGAGGGCACATCATATCTTCCATTTTGTCCAGCACATTTCCCTTCTGTCACTGGTGTTGTCATTTTGTGCAATTGCTTGATTGCACCTCTAGTTATCTGGCACACTTAGATTGCATAGTAACTTTAATTTAGAAACATTCGATACCAATGCATTTCATGGGCTATGCAAATTGTCCTCTTGCGTTGAATCTGCAAATCATAAAGCTGGTGATCGTTGCCGTCGCCCTCGATGCTAGCGGCGCGATAAGGTCAAAGTATTGGGCCTTTCGAGGAAATCCGAGCACCTGAATTACTTTGTGGTTGAGCATCGTGTTTCTTGCTGTGACGAGTATCTCCCTCGGCTTGAATGCAATTGATAGATTTGAGTGCTGTACAATGATCCCGAGACCAAGGGACAATCAGCCACACCTCTTGCTCCCGTCCCTGCAAGCCTAGCTAACTTTCCTAAGAACACCCAGGTAGATCGATAAGAGTGCGCTCGGCGGAGCCCTTTCCTTCATGTTTGAATGTCCCACGGCTCCTGGGACGTCAAAATGAGGTTGAAACGGGGTCTCGGCTTTCGATTTGGCACTGGCATTCTGCTATGCATGCTTCTCGACTGCTTTGTCCCATGACCCTCTTTGACCTTGCTTCTACCAAAGGCCTTGTCCTGCTTAGTTGCACTGATTTCCTTACAATGTCCCCAGCTCCGACACAACTTTAACTAAAGCTGGATCTCTTGCTGAGAGATCCTAACTTGCTCCTTTCATGACCTCAAAGCTAAGCACTCCCTCCTACTCAACTTGTTAGCTCTTCAAATGTCCCCAGGAATAACACAACTTATCAACCGCTTGATCTCTTTCGCTCCTTCCACCAATTCCAAAGATTGATCATCCGTCCAACTCAGCTAGTTCACTCCTTCCAATTCCCCCACCAGTCCCCCACCACCAATACAACTTATCAACCGGTCGTACTCAGTCGCTCCTTCCAACAGCGAATCTGACCGACCGACCGATTGTTCGCTCCCTCCAATGTCCCCAACAGCGACACAACTTCTCAATCAGTCATGCTCATTCACTCCTTCCAACAATCAATTCGACCGACCGACCTCGCTTAACTAGCGCCTGAGCGACTGAACGACCGACCGACTTCGAGTATATCTTCCCCTCTTCATCCGGCTTCCGACATTCTTCTTACAACACACTACCACCGACCCCAACAATCTTCTTCTTGCCTATCATCCCTTGCTTACTGCTTCAGCATATCGACTCGTGAGGCTCAGCACACAGCTCAAGCTCAAGCTTCTTCATTGTCCCTCAGACCCTGAGCGTCTCAGATTCCAACTGTCAACGCGTCGATTTTCCGAGCCAAACCTCAAGCATTTCGATTGTCCCTCGGATTCTAAGCATCTGGACTGCAAACTCGCGGCACATCGATTTTGCTCTCCAACATCTAGCATCTCCATTGTCCCTCGAACCCTGAGCGACTGACATTCATCCTGCAGTGCGTCAGATTCCGAACTTCTGCCAGCACTTCTCAAAGTCCCATTCACCTCGATTGTTAAGAAAGACGTCAGAAATTTGGCGCTAGTGGATTCGGCAAGATCGAGCTAAGGCTCTGTCTCTATCTCGCACATTCGCTCCTTCCTTCCACAACAACAAACACACCTCGATCTTCGTCTTCCAAGGCAAGATCAACACTCCTTTTTGCTACTTCAAACACCGTGAGTCCCCCAATCTCCCAGTCACTCTTCTTTTGCTATACTCCCAACTGCGCGTCAACTTCTTTCGAACATTCACGCGCATAAAGTCCCTCCACAATTGTGCACATCCACATCCTTCAATCTTCGGGAACCCCAAGGATTTTCGCGTCGAGCCAATACTAATCATATCTCTGGATATTCAGACTCCTACCACTCCTTACTAGCCCTCGCTACGCGCTCATTCCAAACATGGACTCGCAACAACTTGCTCGACACGACTTCTCGCAGAACTCGTATGCCGTCCAAGCTACCAATGGTTCCGGCTCTGACTCTAGTGCCCTTGCGCCCCCAGTCATTCCCCCTTACAACCCTGCTCCTACCAGACAGAGTGGCTTCCCCATGTTCCACGATGGCGATGTCCTCATTGTCTCTCCGACTGGCAAGCAATGGAAGCTCCACAGCTTGATCCTCGCTCAGGCCTCACCCGTCCTCAATAAGATCCTCGCAACCGCCGAACCTGCTCATCTGACAAAGAAGGATCGTGATGCTGGCAAGACCATCTTCTTCAAGCTCGAGATGATTGATGACCCCAAGTTCAAGGGCGTTGATCCCGAGGGCTTGCGATACAAGTCATTCCGTTCTGTGGTAAGTGACACGTTTATTTTTCACCCCTTTATCTGCATTGCACCAATCGCTCTGATCCACCCATTGTAATGTACCGTCGCTGCCGGGACATTTGTGCAGACATTGTCATGCGGTTTTACATTCATCTCTACATCTGTCCAGGTCCGAGCTATTGCCAACATCGTGCACAGGGTGTCAGCTCTCGAATCCTCACACTTCCTCCCAACATCAATGGTCTCGGTGATAAGGTTGGATACAACAAGATCTATGACAATTTCTTCCGTTGCATGTACAATCTGAAGCCCGAGGTTCAACTTGATGATGATCCGTTGGCTCGTTGCTACATCATTGACTGCACTGGTCTCCTCCAAGCTGCTGAGTTTCTCGGAGCTATTCCGGTCATTCGAGTAGTCGTCGAGGCCCATCTTCTTCGTCTCAATCAGGTTCTCTGGCACCACATCTCCGAAAAGGCTGAGAACTGGATCCACATTGCTGCCAAGCTCCACTCTCCTCTCATGTTCCGTGAGTGCATGATCCACCTTGTCGGCAAATATCACCTCAAGGACGGCATCAACGAGGATATCCTCCGCCACCCCCAACATGGTGATCTCGGTCAACAGATTTGGGGCCTCATCGAGCTCAAGGCCAAGGAGCTGAAGGACAAGAAGCTCCACGTCGAGCGTCAATTGATGGAGTTCTACCCTTACCGCATGTGCCACAAGGAGGATGCCACCACTGTCCCAGGCCGTGCCATCTACGCCAATGATATCTATCTCTGGCAGTCCTTGTCTCTCTGCCGCCAATACTTCTCCTCAGCCTTCTGTGCTAATCTCCACCACCGTGCCTCTGATGGCGGCTTGGCTTTCTACCGTACCATCGGCGCCGCTGATGCTTCCTACCTCCGCACTGTTACTCTTGAGCGCTTCCATACCAGCTTCGACATGAGTGCTAAGGGAAAGGTATGCTTGGCTGCCGCTCTGGAGACTATCAAGGCCGACCTGAAGCCCGTCGTCAAGGATCTCTTAATCGACCGCTCTCAGGCTACCCGTACCCCCGACACACCACTGTTCGACCACTTCACTTGCACTGAGGTTCTCGACGAGGAGCTGCCTTGGTACGAGCCACCTGCTCAATACAAGGATGAGGATCTTAACATGCTTGGTGGTGAGAACAGCGGTTCTTAAGCTGACGCTTTGAGGTCGAATTTTACATTTCACATAGTTTCGCAGAGGGTGTGCCGATTCAAATCACCCTCGACTGGGACATTGTGAATCGTCGTTTCTGACATGGCGTGGCGGGCGTGGTGGATTGCGATTCTTTCTATGTTATTCGTCGTTATGGGAAGAATGGAGTAAAATGGGGTGAAGTACATAAGGCGATGCATGGATTTCTCTTTGTTTTCTAGTCGTGGTTTATGCAACTGAAGGAGGCAAATATGCGTTGTTTTTTACACAGCAAGGATCATTCAGCGAGGGCTTCTTTCTGCTTTTAGATAGAGGAACACGCACCGATCTTCTCACTCTGCCTCGTCTTTCTGCCGATTGTGATCTGCCTTCCAAATGTGACAATTGAATGTCCCCAGATATTTGGGATATCCAAATGGGGCATCAAACCTCTGCCAGAAGAGATCTCCCAAGCATATCCAGGACTGTTTCCTTCAGACTTCAAAGGGTAGCTGAAAGCACCTTTTGAAAGTCCCCAGATATCTGGATCGTTCACATGGCACACTTCAAGAGCTATGAACCTGTGTCAGGGCATGCTCAAATCATAACTCCTTTTTCTCCTTTGACATCAACCTCAAAGCAAGTCTTCATTGCCCCGAAGATCCCAGAACATTCACATGACTCCTTTCAACACCTCAGCCTCTGTTTGCCAGTTCTCTGCTTCAACCCTCAGAGTACAAATCTCCAGAATGTACCACTCTGAGCAGTACATTCAAATCGAAAACAGAACCACTCCTCAAAGCTAGCTTCTATTGGTATTGCCTCTATGTTGCATCTAATATATCAAGTGCTACCATCAATCTAAGACAAAGAAACCATCGTGTCACCCTTCCTCTCACAGCCTTATTGCAGTCCATGTACTACTAGATACCAACTCTTTCTTACTCCCTTGAACTAATCTCAATCACCCACGACCCTTGGTACTTTCTCCCCTCCCGCCACAACACTGATCTAGGCACCACACTCCCATCACCAACCGAAATCTTACGACTCCCCCTCCATACTACTCCAAACCACAAGCTCCTGCCCAGGGTACTTACAAACCCAACTATCCTTCAAATTCCCATCTCTTCCTTCTCCTAAGTAGGTACTTCGATACGGATACCTACAATGTCTCCTCTGTCTCTCGACCCCTTGATTCGCATCGTCGTTTACATACTGTTTAACTCGTTAGCCATCACACCAAAACCCCTACCCCACTTCCCTCCCCCTTCCTCCATTCCCCTATCTTAAACCCAGATTGAGAAAAATAGGAAGGAAGAGAGAGAAAGAAAAGGGGAAGGGGGATAGGGGAAGAGCAAGGACGTACCTTAGTACCAGTAATAGTATCAGGCGCAACCCCATCCTCAACCCAATGAACCAAAGCAGAGAGAATAGAGTTCTCAGGATCATAGGTAGTCGTTCCACCTGTTTCTTGACCGATCATCCATGCGCCTGGGCCGGCGCGACAGTGGAAGACGCCGGGGATGCGGAAGAATCTGATGTATCTGTGCGAATAAATGAGGTTGGTTTTGATGTGTTTCGAGGAAATCGGTGATTGACGACATGTAGTTAGAGGGGAAGGGGAAATGGTATGATGACTTACTCATCCATCCCCTTACTCGTCAAATTCATCCCCGTCATCAACTGATTATAAAACTTCTCACTCTCAAAGCTCGTGATCTCTTGATCCGCACCTCCATGCCATATCATCATCTTGCCGTTATGTGGTGAAGAGGTGAATGACGAGAGATCGGTTGGGGAGGTGGAGATGTTGTAGGGGTCTAGGGCGATGGCGTATTCCATTGAGTTGAGGGTGAAGGAGGAGGTGGTGTAGCTTGGGTCGGAGTAGACTACGTATTTATACCAATCCTACTCTCTGTCAGTTCCCATGTTTGGTGTTTGGGGAAGAGAGAAGGAAGGGATTGTGGAAGAGGGATACATACAATGGCGTAGTCGTAAGGAACCCCAGTATAAAGTTTATTGACAGCCATGGGCTCGCTGCCAGGTTGCATGGCTGGGAACACCAGTTCGCCTTTACTACCGTACAGAGGGCTGAATATGCTTCGTACCATCCTTACTTGTCTGCTCGTTAGGCAGGAGCCAGTACTGTTTGCTTGGCAAATCAACTCCTCAGGTCTAAAAT
This sequence comes from Phialocephala subalpina, assembly GCA_900073065.1. Taxonomy (NCBI): domain Eukaryota; kingdom Fungi; phylum Ascomycota; class Leotiomycetes; order Helotiales; family Mollisiaceae; genus Phialocephala; species Phialocephala subalpina. The sequence goes on along the minus strand of FJOG01000022.1, from coordinate 478,972 downwards.
CACAAACGTTCGGATCCTCGATAATCCCGTCCTCAACACCATCCAAAGCATCGCACTGTCGCATGATTTCATTGTGTATCAACCCAGTCCATGTATCGAGAGGAATAAAATTGGGGGAAGAAGCGTTGCCGGTTTTCAGATAGAAGGATAAGACCCAGGAAATCATGTTGTTGAAGTTTTCTCCCGGGGCACCGACTATAATGCCGTCGTAATCATTAGGCCATATTTCTGCGGCTTTGATGCCTTGGCGGCCGGCGCCGGAACAGCCGCTGAAGTAGGATTTGTTGTAGCTTTCGGGGTAGAAGGCTGGGACGAGGAGTTTGCCTGTTTCGGTTGTTACGTGTAATCTTTTTCTCGTTAGTAGGTAAAACAGAGGGGGGAGGGAGGGAACATACGCTCGCCAAACAAAATCTTGCAGGACCTCGGAATGGTTGTAGAATACACTAGCTCGATTTCCTTCATGCCCGTTATTGGAAGCAACGGTAGCGAAGCCATGCTGAACCCCGAAATCGATGTCGATGTAGCGGATGCAACCTCCCATTCCGGATGTGCCGGCTGTGAAAAGGCGGTTGTTGTATGAGTCTGGGAGCCAGGCTTCGAAGACGATGGCGGAGCTGGGGGAGGTAGTGATGTTCATGGCTATTCGGCAGAGGTTTACGGAAACTGTTTGCGATGCCTCTGTCAGGCAATCTGGTTCGTGGTTTGCTTCGGTGATGACGGTTCCTGCTGTGACATATTCTTGGACTCGGAGGGTTGCGTTGGAGACGTAGTTGAGAGGTTGGAAGGCAAGGCAGCGGGCTTGGTAGTCTATTGCTGGTTCTTCGAGGGCGGCGGTTGCAATTTCGGGAGTGGTTGAAAAGCTAGACATCTGGCCTGATAGGCTAGCTGGTGCGGTGGTTGTGACCGTGAAGGTAAGTAGCAGCTTTTTCACTGAAGGAAGGCGCATGCGATTGAATACCGTCTCTGATGCAACACCTAGGTGGGTTCGAGCCCCATGGTACGTCGACTGGACGAAGTCAGGAACATACATCTTGAAATGACTGTTTGGGTGCTGAACTTCATTGAATGGTGATGGAGAAGGAAGTCGTCCATGATAAAGGAGACACTATGAGATAAATCTTCAACGCATCTCGCCACCAGCCTCGGTAAATAGCTGGGTGGAACACAGTGTAGCACTTCGTAGGTAGTATTCAAATCAAAGACTCATAGTAACGCCAATCAAGCTCGCAAGAATAGAGATTACTTTAGCATGTTGAACGAGAGGTGTGCTACTTGTGAAGTAACCTAGGGGAAGATAAGAGAAGACTTGGATACACTGGTATCGATTTGGTATGGAAACTTTCGGCGAGGAAAGACAGTGGAACCTCTCGAGGTGGATAGAATCTGAATCTTACATTTGCAGCTGAGCATGGGTGTGCAGGCTTCAGAACCGCTTCCGTGGATTCTCCTTGAAGGACGAGAAGGTTTCCAAAAACCAGATATTAAATCGGAGATGGTTCCTATCTCACAGACGCCATGGCGTCGAAGTTGTGTTACATTGTACTTCCAACGGGTCGGGTCGCGGCAACCCGGTAATAGGGGTGTAGGTCCAGGTCGATCGAGGACTTTGCTAAGAAACATCTTCGAAGCGCATGCGAAAATTGATTCGGGAGAGTGTTCGTCCATTTTCTCCAACCGCATCAATCTGTCGGTGCGCCAGAGAAGTTTCGTACATCGAGGTCGTGTGCGTGAAAAGGAGTGAAAGAGTGAAGTTAGGAATGATAAAAGAGAAAAGGCAGGCCAGCTTCACCGCCCTCGGCAGAATTTCGAGACTCTCCTTCACTTCTGCAACATTGGCCCCAAGACATCCAGTGCTCTCAATCGTCGAATATGATTCTCCACGCAATTACCAACTGCTCCGATTGGCCATATTGCCTTGCGAGACGTATCGGACCCAAGAAGTTTCGACAGAACCAACCTCCTTCGATTTTTGCAGCAGCCTCCATTCGTTCCCAGCACCACCTCGACTCAGCAAGCCGCTCTCGAGTTTACTATCATTCGCCCGGCATCGATTGTTATCGGTAACGCCTCGTGTGCGACACACAGGTCAGAGAGTGGGCCGTGTCTTTTGCGATATGCAACGAAACTCCTCCAGCCCAGCCATTGCATATAGCCGCTGCTCTCCGAATCCTACGATACCGAATCCTCGAACCTTCCCTCCCCCATATCGATGCCGGATACCAAATAAGGTGCATGCACAGCATGCTGCGGCCGTGAGATGATGTAAGAAATCACCGGACACACGGATACTGCGGGAAGGATTACGGCTGCAGGTCGACTTTGTGCTCCCAAATCCAGCGATATACTAAATGAGTGCTGAGATGCCGCATTCGTCGTTCCCGGACGGCTTCATACGGCAATTGCGACCCAAGTTCTTGGGCCACGAAGCATAGCACGTTAGCCTTCAGTGAGAAGCATATGCATGCCGTTATCTGATGTGCCGGGGGGATGTTTCTCTTGCCCCACTTTCCTGCTTATTTCCATTGCTGTCTTCGAACGGAGAACCGGTGCAGCTTACTGGTATATAAGAAAGTAATTCCTTTAGTTCAGATGGATGCTCTCTTGTTCCCTGAGCACTGCCAAATTTCATATCATACATTGTTTCTAGTCAGTTCTCAAGATGGGGACTAAGCCGGCAGAAGTGGAGAGCTACACTGGACCTCTCTATGTCATCATCATCGGTGCTGGTAAGTCGGCTTCTGTGGCCTAGGAGGGCCACTCAAGTGAGCCAATATCGAATTCCAGACATTGACATGTCAATACCAGGTGCTGGCGGCTTATCTATCGCGCAAGGTTTGAAGAAAGTGAGCAGTCTCACAATTTTCTCTCTTCAAGTCACCTAACCAAAAACACCACAGAATGGCATCTCATTCTCCGTCTTCGACAAAGAAGACTCCACCGGCCGTGTACGCGACTGGGGCATGACCTACATGTGGGCCTCAACCTTCATACCAGATCTTCTCCCCCAATCAATAATCGACAAACTCCCCACCGCAGAATTCGACTACCCTCTCGCCGGTCCCCAAGGAGCAGTCCATGACTACGTATGTATCCGCAACGCCTCCACCGGCGAAATCCTAAAGAAGGCTCCTTCTCCTGGAGGAAGACGCTGTTCCCGCCGCCGCCTCCGACTCGTCCTCCGGGAAGGGTTGATGTCCAATACTCCAAAACCCTTGTCTCAATATCCTACCCTCCTTCAGGAGTCGTGGCCCACTTCTCAGATGGCACCTCTTCCTCCGGCTCCCTAATCATTGGAGCAGATGGCGGCCAATCTCGTGTTCGTCATTTACTTTTAGGAGATGCAGCAGAACCGACTGCATTGCCGATGACGATGAACAATTTTAACGTTTCTTATACGGCTGAACAAGCTCTTTTCATACGAAAAAATCTGGATCGACTTACAGATTACGGCGTTCATCCAAAGGGATTCTTTTTCTTGATGGCTATCCAATCCGTCCCCGACACCGACGACCCCTCAACCTGGTTATTCCAACTTTTAAGCTCCTGGCCTGATACTCTTTACGCTTTAAAAGAGGAAGAGAATACATCAGAAGGTAGGTTGAAGGTATTAAAGGGGTTGACGAAAGATTTCTCCGAACCAAGAAAGAGTGCGATAGAATGGGTCAAGGAGGGGACACACATTTCGAGGGACAGACTTGCTATCTGGTCTCCAGTCCCTTGGGACCATCATCGAGGGAGAGTTACGTTAGCTGGTGATGCTGCGCATGCGATGACTTACCATCGTGGCCAAGGCTTGAATAATTGTTTTAATGATGCGGCGAATTTGGTGAAAGCCATTGTCAAAGTAAGAGATGGGGAAGTTGATATAGAGGAGGCGGTGAACAGGTATAGAGAAGAGGTAGTGGATAGAGGGCAGGCGGAGGTGGAGATGAGAAGGAGGCAGACGATGGCGGTTCATGATTGGGGTTTATTTATGGAGAGTCCGATTATGAAGATGGGAGTTGCTGCTGTGAGGTCTCCGCCCGAGAAGGGTTCATGAGGGGAGGGGGTTGGGGTAATTCGGACAAGAGGAAGGTGTCGGTCCTTGAATTCAACCCGTTGAGTAGGAAAGGAGATGGGAGCTTGATCTACATTTGTCTTTGAAGTGGGATGGGCTGAATATCATGTTCAATCTCAGTAAGGAGTACGACTTATGCATCTAGCTTTGTATAGATCACAAAGGGATATCTGTTATTGGATAGATCATCTGGCTGGCAAAGGCTCTGTACTATTGTCAAAAAGTCATGTTTCCCTTCGGATTGAGACGTGGTGGACTCAGATCAGAAAGAAGAGGAAGCATTGTTCAAATCTTGCATTATCACTTCAAAGTGGATGTTCAGACGAACCAACTGCTTGTCACGGCAAATATTTAAGAACTCCGAAAAAACCTTGGGAAAAAAAAGTATGGTAAACAAGTGTGAATTTGGGGAAGGCTAATGGCGGAGATCAATCATAGTATCAGTTGATTTTGGGGCTGCAGTATGGTGGATGGTATCAATGCTGCATTGGAAGTGAAATTGTGAATTGGATGAGCCAGATCGCTGACAACTGGTTTCTTTATCAACTATCCCAAACCGTCAACAAGGTCACTTACCACCTGAGGCCGCGACGAAACGGTGAAGTCGGGACGAGATCGCTTCGCAGGCACCAAGTGCTAAGCGGATCCAAAAAGAGGCGTTAGCGCCTTTTCCGCCACACATAAAAACCCATCCTCCGTCTCATTTCCAAACTTTCTCTTGCTGCCAACAACACCACCATCATTAAAGACGTCATCCGTTGTTCTCCCTCTCCCACCAGCGCATACTGCGCATGATGCGACATTCGACGGAATGCCAACCGAGATCAGAGAGAAAATCTGGAAGATGTCTTTGCCTGGCCCAAGATTTGTGTATCTTGAGCACAAGTCCCTCACTTCTCTCTGGGATCGCCTTCCTTTCCGTGTTGTAAGTTCAAACCACGGTTTCCGTCTTCTGTGAATCTACTCTATGAGGACAAGGTTCAAGGGAGCAGAGTTACCCAAGAAAGCGGGGATATTGAAAATAGCCACAACGATGTTGGCGAGGACGACGCAGGCAAGGGCTATGCAGGAAAAGACGGTGAGGGCAGAGATGATGAGAGCATTGAGGATAGCACTACTAACGACAGTGCTTGATTGAAGGCCTATCATTCACCTTAGTGTTTATACTTCCCCAAGACGATTCTAGAAATGGGGTTACCAGATTCAGCAAATGCTAAATTACTACTTTTCTGCTTCTGGTTGGTATAAATACAAATCAAGGAACCAATACAATTTTTCTCCCCATGCAACACCATGCTATGATATGACCCTCCTCTACATATACAACCTATCATTACAACATCAACATGCTCACCACAGCCGCCGCCAGAACGGCAAGGGAGACAACGACTGAGTTAGAGCTAGAACCACTAGTAGGAACCGTCTGCGTCGAGTTCCCGACCCCCGTCCCATTATTCCCCACAACAGTATCGATCCCACCCCAAGCACACTTCCCCTCCTTCCACGCAATATCCGCAACCTGCATCCACAAATCCCTCGGACTCAATACCGTACTCTCACTATAAAAGATCCTACAATTCGCCGGCTCAAACACAAACTGCAATGGGATCTGCAGATCATCTCCCCGTGGGATATTATCTGCACCATTGACGGACCAAGATTTGAGAGCGGTGGCTGAGTTGGCTCCTAGAGGAAGGGGGTTGAGGCCGGGGAGGGTAGAGTTGGCGAGCTCGAGGAGGGAGGAGGGGATGTATTCGCTTGCGTTGTAGACGGCTTGGGAGAGTTGTTGGATTTGGGCGAAGGGTTGGGCTAGGGAGCCTTTGGTTCCGCCGATTGCTTGCACTATCGAATTGTTAGATTGTGGTCATATGTTAAATAGAAATAGAGGAGATGGGCTTACTTGGAGCATTCTGAGGACGACCACCGACGACGACTGTCTTGATACCAGCTTGGCGAGTCAAGAGCTCAGCGAAGATCGAGCAAGCGGAAGCGCAGAAGCCGTCAGTAAGGATGACAATGTTCTCAGCTGGGAACGGCTGTGGGAACGTCTCGGAGTTTGCTCCTGGGTATCCATAAACGTCGAGGCCGTCGACTGATTCATCCCAGACGGTATCATTTAAAGGTGGGCGATAGTTTGCTGTGAAGTTATCGCCTTTCTGAACATTTGGTGGGAAGAGACCATCCTTTCCACTCCAGCCAGTGAAGTTCGTCAGCTCGGTTGTGAGTTGTTGCCTGTAGTTGAAGAACGATGTGTACAAGGCGATCTTTTGCGCGCTGACAGTGCTGGGGTCTGCGATTTCTTCGGCGGTGGGAACGACGAGCGAGTCGGGCACTGCTGCAATTGTTTGGCCGATGATGTCAGCAGCGACGGGAACACGAATTCGTGAAGCGCCGTAAGGCTCAATGTCTGGGAAGAGGCGTTTGAACTGTAGCAGATTAGTTGAAGATCTAGAAATACTCTGCTGGGGATACTTACCAAGTCATCTGGCAGAAGGGTGTTCCCACCACCATTCCCACTCAAGTCAATGATCAACTTCGTTCTACTTGGGGCGTCTCGAAGAGCTGCGAAGAAGTCGCGGGTCGCGTTTTGGAACGAGATAGTGATCGTTTCTGGATCGGCAAACCTGGGGTCCTCCTGAGCAAAAGAACTGACCCAAAGAACTGCGGTATCCTCGTAATCACTGCCGTTCAGAAAGTAACCAGCAACTTGGTTGTTAGGATCGCGAACGACGGGAGTATATGGGAACAGGTCTGGGTAAGTTGTCTCAGTAGCTGAGGCTGTCGCAGCAGAGCTTGAGGTTGCCGTAGCGGTACTGCTCGAGGCTGAAGATGTGGTGGGTGATGGCTGGGCGGGAAGGATGCAGAACGCCTTCGTGAAGTCATCGCCGTTCGCGATCTCGGTATCCCAGGTTCCGGGAGGGATGTATGCAAAGTTCTCGAATGGAACGGTAGTACCGTTGCTGAAAGTTACGTTGGTGTAGTCGCCAGGAAAGAAGTTATACCTTACGGCCTCGAACGTACCAATGTTGGACCTACATGCAAATTAATTACCTGGATATTATTGCGACCTCTTGAGTATGGAAACTTAAACTTACCCAGATCCGGGGACTCGACCCTGGCTTGCCGTCATGTAGTTGTAGGCTGCATCGGGGTCCATGAGTTGGAACAGCCCTTCCTTCTCAACGACTTCAGTCGCGTTCTGACCGTTGATGGCTACAACATCGCTGATCTGGGTGGAGTTGTTCAAGATGTCGGCTAGCGTGAAAGCATCAGAAATCTGTAGGGATCGGTTGATCAGGCTTTACTCACCGAGAAGATAGAGCTTCGGAAGCTCGACACCATCTGAAGAAACGGAGGCGAGATTAAATGGTCTCTGGTACGAAATGGCTTGCAAGGAACAGAAGGAGGTATAGAGATGTCCCTCATGTGCTGAAGTGATCAGGTCGTTAAGTGCTATGTCAAGAAGATATTGGCTTTTGAAACCACCGGCTGCTGCTTTGCTTGCCAAACTGTCAAGGCCTCCAAGAATATCGACGGCAGGGTATGGGTAGTCCGAAGGAGGATCTGCAGATCAGTCAATAAAAGATTTTGCAGCATAGAATAACGCATACCTTTGAGATATGCCTGAGTTGTCAAAAACTCGACGTACTTCTTGTACTCGATGACAAAGTCGGCAGCGAGCTCATTGTCGATGCCCGACGACAGAAGACAAGCATTCGCGACGGAAGGTAGAAATTCAAAGTTCAGCTCAGCGTCTGTCACAGAGTTAGCTGAATAAAATTGAGTTGTGATTGTAATATGTACTGGAGTCATTGCTGTAGAATTCAGCAACTGCAGAGGAGATAACTCCGCAAGGCTCATCAATAGTAGTAGTGCCATTGGTGGTGCTGTTTGAAGCAGAGACAGCTGCCGATGCAGCGCTCGCAAGAGCAACGAGGGGAAGTGGTTCGAACCGCATGTTGACTCTGTAAGACTGACTTTGGGCGATGAGTACACAGAACCGTCGGGGCACTCGCCTATATATCACTTTGCAGCTGGGGAAGCTCTGAACATAGCTCAGCTTACGTTAAGCTTGTGTTGATCCAAGGCTTAGATGCATTGGGCTTTTCTGGGTGAAGGGCTACTGCAAGGTCCAGATTGTAAATGGCACCTTGGAGGACTCCAGATTCTGTAGCTCATGATGGCGTCAAACAACCCTGTTGTCTTGCAGGTCTATGGGACTGACATTTCCACAACAGGACGCGGCTGAAGAAGTAGCATCGCAGTATTTTGCCGAAAGGGGGATGGTACCGCCAGCAAGCACTAAGCCTTGACGTAAAGAATGCGTCTAATCAGAACTAGAATATTTTTCCACAGAAATTACTGCCCATTTCCAAGGCGATAATTTGACTTTGAAACACAAAGAGGACCCCATGTCAGTGAAGACGTGACTTGGGGTTGCTCTCGTTCCACTTAAATACAAGGTGAAGACGAAGCATGATGAAGGATGGATACTCGTAGGTTTGAAAAAATAGAAGCTGGTGAAGATAAGCTTTTGGACAGGACGAGTACTGTTTGTCTGAGTAAACAAGGTTATTCCCCCCGATGAACGTACGGGCTACCCAATTAGAGCAAGAGGCCGGCCTAACGCTGCAAATAGCGTTCAGCTTCTGACAGGGCTGACAACCGATCTGGGGAAACCGTCTTGATCGATGGCAAGACGTCTACACCGGTAGTCGGCGGCGGCCGCATGGCGATTCCGGCCAGGGGCAAACTCTTACAAGATTCTGACTGGACCGTAACGTACCAGACATCTGAGGCCAACTCAACAACCGGCCATCAGCTGCCGCAGATCAGTGCAGCATCAGTTTCCTGCACCAGCCAGATCTGAGTAAGGAACCTCTATCATTCTGGAGCATGTTATGATCTAGTGTAGGGGGTGTACGGATAGTTGGGGATGTGAAGGAGCGCCCATCTCGCAGACATTTGTCCCATAGAGTTAGCACAGGCGGGAGCAGCCTTGTGGCAATGAAAGAAACCAGGACCTAGTACATTTTGAGTAAGCCGCGTAGCTCGCTGGTTCTGGCATGCCGGGATTCGCCATCTCGTAGTGTCAACATTGACATCAACCGTTCTGAAGTCCAGCTCCTGCTAGCCATTTCGGGCCGGACTTTGACAGCAATCACTCTGCAAGCTTCCACTTTTGGACTCCTCTCAGAATCAAATGGACAGGAAGAAAAGATATCCTGCTTCTCAGTGATGTCATTTCGTATCCATAAACGTTTCCGAGACTTGAAATTGTCCGGCCATGGAGAAAAGTTTGAAATTTGGGAAGAGCCCCGAGAACCAGGTCGACATCCAGGTGCTGATCAACATCCGTTGAATTGCCCAATGGTGGGAGAGTTCACGTACAGCCTGCGAATCAGAACTCGACCTGTCACTGTTCCAAATATAAACGTAGTAGCGGAAAAATGTCGGAAAATGCGGGGATCGCGGAGGGCAACTCACATCATCGGCGGACTGTTGTAAGATCCTCGTGGTGATCCTCCGGGAATGATGAGCCTCACAGAGAAAGCCGAATGTCGAAAGGGTATCTATTTTGCTAGGGGATGACGCTGACGCTGACCTCGGTGCCGAAGAATGCTGTATACTGAATCTCCCAAACTCATTATAATCCATTGTACCCAAACAAATGCCTGATCCAAACGCCAGCCGTGTATGCAATCCTATGTATGGTATTATTCGACAAATGCGCCTCCCAGCCTTTTAGCGACATTGAATTCTCTCTTCATCTATTTCTGCCGTCTTTGCAGTTGACATGTATAATCTTATGCGTATGATCGCTGTGGCCACCTTCGATAACCACTGCTGTCAGTTGTCCCCCTTTCAAGCATCCAGTGTCGATGCCCATACTGTGCTTTTCGACTTGGAGCCCTCGTTTCGAGTCGTGTCCGTATATGACAGTAGAACGTTTGTCCTTCGGGAGGCTTTTTTGGTATTTATTCCACACTTTGTTCCAGACTTTCCCTTCTCTCTCGTCGCTTGGTACTCCGTCGTCAGTCATGGTCCTCATGGTCATGACCATGACTGGGTCTTGCTTCTGGAGCTTCACTCCAGGAGCAAGGCCGGCATGCACAACAATCACCTCGCCCATCGAACCCAGCTTTCCAACCCTCAAGATGACTGGGCATTCCTCCAGCCATTTTATCCTCTTCGCTCCCAGAGCCCTCACAAGTGCTCTGTCCTTGTAGTCGCCATGACTGTAACTTATCTCCTCCATAGCATCCTGCTGCTTGTCACGATCCTCGTTGGGATCCGGCGTATCCATCGAAAGATGCTTCGATTTCATATCCTTGTGTGCAAGTATAATTCGGTCTTCGTGATTGCCTCTCACTCCCGTCGCGCCCAGCTCCATAGCCAAATCCACAACCCCCGGAGAGTCTGGCCCTTTCGCAATCATATCCCCAGCAAGGATCAGATGATCATGCTTTTTATTGAAGTCGACCTTGTCCAGCAGATGTATCAACTCATCTTTCATTCCATGCACATCGCCCACGATTATGAGTCTGCCAGAATGTCGATGTTTGCCTGTCTCCGGAAGATATGTGGCTGGCAGATCCATCAGTTGGATCATGTCGGAGAAAGCAGGTCGAGAGTTCGAGCCGTATTCATCTTTTCCGACTGCTTCAGCTTCTCCCTCTGCAGCCATTGTAACTTTCGAGGTGAAAAGTAGGAATCCGGCCCAGGAGGTAACCAGAAAGACTGTCAGGTATCCGAATATCCTCCACACCGACCGTGACTTCGTCTCCCCAGTCCGCGCCGGCTGGTATTGAGGAAGAGTTGGCATTCGTTGGTTTGCAGATATTGTTCGGCGAGACATGGGACTTTGACAGGGAAATTTTGATTTCGATGGCGCAGAATCTTGGAAACGTTGCGTACCAATACAGAAGGTACCTTCAGTTTTCGCGGATGGGCGGACAATATGCTCGAGGTCGCTGCCTGGACCTCATCGACGAGGATATATTGTGAATAACGCCGCCATCCGTATCTTCAAGATTCAACGTCGACGCCTTCGACGTTGGCACTGCACTATGACGTAAGTGGTTTGGTACCAACCTTATTTCTGCTTTGACCATCTCCAACTCTCGTCGCATTTTTCTTCGTGCATCTTCATCTCACAGTATTTCAATTCATGAAGGAGAAGATGTTGATGCTTCAATTGTGTGCGTTTCGTTTGATGTCTGAATCCAGCGTGGAGTGGCGTTGTGGCTTGAGAGTTTGTCTCACCATGGAATGAAAATCGCAAATTCCTCATTGAGATGTGAGTGTGTCCTCGAGTCCTTTTACTTTGAGAAGGCCGCAAAGCGCTATATTGGAAGTACAACCAGGCGCTTGGGATATCTGAGGTCCTTCAGGTTTCCAATCACTGTTAGTACTTGAGAGATCATATCACCTTCATGTCGTCCTTCGAAATTATCCAAAAAAAATTTAAAATTAAAATCAAAAGGCCGTCAAACAGCCCAGTTTCGAACTCGTCATCTTCAACAGGCTTTCTCAACTGGAATTCTCTCGGAAATACAAGTACCTTCGGAGTTCGAATATGGGAGAGAAGGGTTAGAATGGTATCGAGGCCAAAGAGGATTACCTAGGTTAAAAAGTTGGGCATAGGGTGGAGTATTACCAGCGAAGGGGATGTTGAGAGAGAGTAGGGAGGTGGATAGACGAGCTGAGGGAGTTGAAGTGGGGGGCTTTCTCGTGCGAAGATGTGGTTGCCCAATCAGAGGGAGCTGGTCGGGGAGAGGAGGAGGAATGGGGGGTTTTCGGTGATCCTTCTTGAACTGTTGAAGAGGTTTCCATGTGTTCTCGCTTATTCGAGAGTTACTTCTGTCCGTTGTGTCTGAGCTTTCTTCATGCTAGATTGTGAAGTCGAAATGCTTTCCTTGTGAGAAAGCAGGAGCCAGTGCCCCTTTTCCCTCTTCGTTTCTCAGCCCCATTTCGGTGCAGATTTCCTAGTCTGCCAGCCTACCATCATGTTAAAAGCCGCCCCCCCCCCCCAAAAAAAAGTTCAGGCGAGTGCTCACAAGTTCTCACCGATTATGACATCGGTGAAGGTGTTTCCTGAAAGGAGGACGGGTTCGTGTTTATTTAATATTATATGACTACTTGTGGGGAACTTTCGTAGGCTGGAATTCAACCGGCGAGATCCTATCGGACGCCCTTCACTCTTGCAGGACCAACTGCTTTGCTTCCTAGTCCGCGAGTCACTTTTATTTTGTTTTGATATGAAGACAAGAATTGTACAGGACAAGTTCGAGAGCACATTGCTTTGCAGATTCAAGGGAGGCCCCCAAATGCCCCGAGCATGCCTCCTTTTGTCCTCAGACGAGATGTTCTCGAGCTTGTCCATTGAGCATTTTGTAGGGTTCCGTGAAAGAGAGCAATTTCCATTGTTTTGAGTAATCTCAATGTCTCGTCAAAGTGGTTCATCTATTTCTCTTCAGTCGATGCCTTGTCAAGATTCCGAAGGTCTCGGCTTTGACAGCACTTTGGCCACAAGCGACCTTCTGCTCAGACTTGAAGACCATTGTAAGATAACAGACATTCCCACGGGAGTCAGTTCGACCCCGCATCTAGCCTACAAAACATGCTCAAAGAAAACAATCGAGCTTAGTTTGAGAGTTTGGTCGTGGTCGAGATCGAAACGAGGAGGATTTAGGGTGTAGGTCTCTCTTGAGCCTCTCATCCTGTTTGCGCTTGGCGACGTAGAAGCGGTAGTTCCGTTTGGGTCTGTCTGTGCAATGATGATATAGTGAAGGCCTTGCATGTCAAACTGCTTGAAAGTCGAAGACCAATGTTCTTAGCGACGGTTTGAATTGAGCTGAAAATCGTGAGACCTGAAGATGTCTTGCGAGCCTGCCTTTTTCCGCTCAGCCAATATGCTTGCCTCAAATGGTTTCGTCAATCAGTAATTATCACGAATTTCAATATGAATACTAGAACAGCGTGCAACTACGAACCAGCTTCCATCGCAAAATTGATGTATGAGGGGAATTTGCTATGGAATTTTGCTTCTGGATATGCGGGCACTGCTTGGTACAGTACTGTACATAAACAAAACATAAAATCAAACAATGGCTTCGAGCGACATGTATCACCTTCGGAAATAGAAAGTGTGTTTGAACGATGGTCGAGTAGGAAGGCGCGACAGGATCGACTGCTAACTTGGCGCAGCTGACTGTGGCAAATGCTGGAATGAACGACGGCTGTTTTCTACCACTGGGCCAGCTTCCTTAGAATCACGGTACAATTGACGCACCATGCAGATATAACAGCATCACAAGCTTCGTGGAACTGAGGATTGTGGTTGCAGGCATACTTTGAGGGGTAGAAGCTGTCCCAAATGTAGACTAACCTTAGTCCCAACCAATTTAGAACCGGCAGCTCTTCCTCTCTGGAGAACTTTCCTCGTCGTATCTCCATATCTACAGCACAACTCGGCCGTTTGCTTCCCAAACCTAGCTCAAGAGAAGTATCATCTCAATGAGTTCATGTCTGGAGTGCAGAGCGGATCCAATCAGCTCCCAGAGCGTGGCGTTGAGACGCGAGAATGGAGGGCATTTGGGGCCACGCACATGATGCATGTGTGCAGAGAGGCATTGGAGCTTCGTCCCATGATTCAGGAGTCCAAGAAGACACAGGGGCAGCATTTCTCCATAGCCTCACAGCCACAACAGCCTCGTTTTCGGTCTTCGAACCCTCCAATTCAATCCACTACCTTCGAAGCTGCAAGCCGATCATACTTCGAGTCTACAATGAAGCTACCGTGAATTAAATGGCACTGACTACTTGACCTCTATCATGATAGGTCTCCTGTCTTGACACCGCGCACGCGATGGCGGCATTTGGGTGGTCCGCTGGCGATATCATTGCCTCAGTCCAACTTGTCGCGAAGATAGCTGGGGCCTTGAAGGAGACGAATGGGGCCAAGTCAGATTATCGAGAATCAATCGACTTCTTGTTTGGACTCGAGATAACGCTCCAGAACCTACGTACCATCGCGCCAATCATTGTCACTCCGTCTCAACAAGACATCATTCAACTCGAGGCTGAGAAGGTAGCGAAGCCACTCTCAGATTTTTTCGCCAAGGTCCAGAAATACGATGCGGCCCTGGGATTACAAAGTAAGAGAGGAGCATGGCGGACAGCGCCGAAGAAACTGCAGTGGGCGATGGGTGTTTCAAAGGAAGTCCAAACCCTACGAGACCGAATCTCAGTACCCATTTCCAGCCTCAACATCTTGCTACAATCCCAGACTCTGTATGTCTTCCATCCTCTGTCTTTATTTGAAGGCCCATTTTGACGTCCATCCTAGGTGTGTTATATCACAGCTGAAGGAGAGTTTGCCAACCGACATCTCAGACAAAATTGCCTCCAAGATCGAGAACGCTGTGTCGAACGGCCTGAAGCAAGAGCTTGAAACTTTGAAAGATTCGACAAAGAAGTGCGTAGGGATTCAAGAGGGCCATCACTTGGTCACTAATGAGCAGAGCCAGCAGCAGACTGATCGGGCATCTATAAGCGTCACTCGATACTTGAAGCCACAAGAAGTGGTAGAGACCGTTGGCAACTGCCCGACGAGTTCCAGGCTCGAGCAATTGATTCATGATCAATCGAACGACTTGAAAGCATTAAGCATGTCACTCACTACCATCGTCCAATCACAAGCACTTCCTTCCAATCACAATACAGAGGAAGATATTATCTCACTCCGAGCTTCCATGTATGAGCTCAAAGTCTTGTTTGCTAAGTGGTAAGTCTCCTTGTCTTGTATATACTAGAGCCCAGGAACGCTGATTGATTTTGTATAGCATGTGCTTGCTAGCTTTGAGCCTTCACGAGCTGTTCAACGAGACATTGTAAGTTTTCTGATACAGTGAACAAGATGTACATGCATCGAACTGAGATCCACTAGGGTCTACCTTGGACCACAATTTCTATTCTTTCTGCTGGCCCTCAAGCAGTTTGGGTCAGCTATGCCGAGACTCCTGCTCAGGGATAGTATGCTCTTCGAGGACGTCTTGGGTCGACAGAAGTACCTACCTGTTGAGTTTTTCCAACACTATAGCGTCTTTAGCACATTTCTACGCGAATCTTTCGAAGGAGTTCCAGGGCAAAAATATGTACTCAACCGACAATACCAATTGAATGATGCCAATAATGCCGTTGTTGATAGCGCGAAGTGGCCCCAAACTGTGGCCAGAAGGGAAAAAGTCACAATGTCTGTGTTATTGGATCAGGTTAACGATGAAGAAATGACTTGCCCGAGATGCTGGACCTCTGAAAGCGTCTCAAAATCGAGCGTCAATGTTCAATGGTAGAGTGTAGGCATTCTAGAGTTATCGATGACATGCTTACGATTCCTAGTTCCTCGTGTGGTCTAATCTATCGAGCTCCAACTCCAAAGAAATCTCCGCGAGGAGCTAGCAACAACTTCCTCGACTCCGCACAAGAGTCCTCGGAGAGCAGCAGTGAAGCCAAAACATCGACGGCAGTTGAACAAGCAGAAACACCGAAGACAGAAGACCCTGGGAAATGGGGAAGAACGACAGTAGTTGATTTCTCCGCGACAATCAACAAATCAAAGCCTTCAGACGGTTGGCTTGGAGATAAACATAATGGCAGAGGTGTGGCCTGGGACTACGAAGATCTCGTACACTTCAAACGAGTTCAGATCGCCGAGCCCGAACGCAAAAGATTGCCACAATCATCTGCATTCAACCGACTTATTTTGGTCTCCGCCAGACTTAGAGATGAAACATGGAAATCGCGATTGATTGCCCGATCTCAGCGGATACCAAGTGTAGCCATCATAAATTTGAATGCGTTTGTATCGTCGCTTGAACTTTGTTCTTCACGCCTATCTTTTACTCTAAAACACTCCTCCTTTGAGTTCCTCTCTCCAGATACAGGTCTAAATGGACCGGCTCCACTTTGGTCTCAAGCATGGACAGACTCCACTCAGCTTCAGGAACAGAGCAAGGAGCTATTCATGGAAGCTCTTAGAATTTGTCAAGAGCTGAAGCACCGAGGAATTTCGAATGTAATCTGGGGTGGTTTTGACCAAGATTCTGCAATTACACGAGAGGTCGAACTAGCTACTCGATTCCATACAAGTTTGCGTGCTTTCAACGATGCTTTGCACACACTTTCGAGAGTCGATGCTGCATGGAAATACGGAGGACTACTCAATACGAGGCAAATCGAAAGCCCTCTAAGCACAGAGGACAATACAGAATTCGAGGATGGAGTAGCAACATCCCTAGAAGTCACATCGGACCATATCATCGTTGCCCTGGACAGCGGCACCATATCTATCTTCAAACGCGACGGCTCCATTTTTGGGACATTGCTTGGTCATGAAAAGGGCGTTTGGGCAATGGCGGCTCACAACGATATCTTAGTGACGGGCGGTGTTGATCGAGATGTGCGTGTTTGGAGAATCAGCACCAGGTAAGTCTCATATACCCCGCTTTCCCAACAACAATCAGGATGATTTGATGACTAAAGTCGTAGTTTGTTCAGAGAGTCGATTCACGCACTGAAAGGACATACTTCTACGATCCGCTGTCTGAAATTCGGCAACTCGAAAACTGTGGTCTCAGGATCTCGAGACACTACAATACGTATCTGGAATATTGAGAATGGTATGTGCGAGAACATTCTCGTAGGTCATCAAGCGAGTGTTCGATGTCTAGAGGCAAAGGGAGATATCATCGTATCAGGTAGTTATGATTCAACGGCGAGGGTATGGAGCATATCCGAGGGTCGATGCCTGCAGACTTTGACTGGTCATTTTAGCCAGATCTACTGCCTTGCTTTTGATGGGAAGAGGGTGGTTACAGGTAGCTTGGATATGACTGTTTCCGTTTGGGATGTTTCTACTGGGTAAACGTTCTCCTAGAACTTGTTCTGATAACGTTTTGACTGACACTGTCCTACTCTAGGAACCGCGAAGCTGTTCTGCACGGCCATACATCACTGGTAGGCCATCTGCAACTGCGTAATGACACGCTCGTCACAGGTGGCTTTGATGGTTTAGTTCGAGTATGGTCACTGGAAACTATGGAGCCGATACATCGGCTAGCAGCAGCTGGCAACAGTATAACTTCATTGAGATTTGATCACAGACGTATCCTTACTGGCTCTTCCGACGGCAAAGTAAAGGTTTGGGATCTTCGGACTGGAAAGCTGGTAAGAGAGCTTGGCACACCCACCGATGCTGTTCGGAAAGTATATTTGGAAGAGGCATTGGCTGTGATGATAAGGGGTAAGAGCCACAAGACTATCGTTGAGGTGAGTGCACATGATTTCCCCCTTGGCGGAAATTGTGAGCTGATGATAGATGCTAGATCTGGTCCTTCTTGGAGGATGCTTCTGTTTCCACAAGCGCACCTCTTACTACTCAAGCAGTCAACGACCCCGATGATTTTGACGCCATTTTTGCTGGCCGCTTTGATTAATTAATGATACTTCAGCTGCTGCACCTGAGAGACCACAAATTGGTAGAGCTCCGACGAGAGCCGGTGTACACGATATTCCATTTATAAAGAATTTGACGGGAATGGGGTATTCTAGGACTGATGCTTTGGCTGCGTTAGAGAAGTATGATTATGATTTGGAAAGGGTAAGTTCTCTTTATTCTTGACCTGACTAGATTGGTGCTGATTTGATGGTAATAGGCTGCGAATTACCTTACTCGTTAGTCGTGAGTTGTTAGAGGGAGAGATTAGTACGCGAGGAATAAGGGTTGGAGGTGTGATGGAGAGATGGAGGGAAGGATTAGTGATGGACGATGTTCAAATGTGTATAGTTGTTTGCCCAGTGAGCATTGGCTGCAAAGATCTTTACTAGCGTCTGGCATTGATCAATTGATGTATCACGGTGGTCTCGTTTCATCTATTCTTACTCTCATCGTCCGCATTGTTTGCAAATTTCTCATGTCTCAGCCTCAAGATCATTTTGAGCGCTCTCACCCCCGTGTTCAGACTTGAATATTGCAAGGACAATGTGAGATTGAGACCAAACATTCTCATGAGAGTCGGCTCCATGCGCCCATTGGCCTACAAAGCATGGTCAAAGAACGTGGCAGAAATGAGTCCGAGAGAAAGGTCTTCGCGAAAGTCTAGGTCGTGACCAAGATCTATTGTGAACTTCAAGGCTCATTCAATGGTGGTCCATGAGAAGGTATATTATTGAGGAGAGTCTTGTGATAGTTCGCATCATTCTCCTCCAACACATCTTTACTTCGATTCAGAGCAGGACTCATACAATTCACATTATTCCTCTTCAGCAAAATTTACACCACCCCCCCTCTTTTAATTCAGAGCCGGACTCTCTGAATATTTTTCATCACCTCACTTTAATACTACGTTTTCACTTCAATCAACGAGCAGGATTTACTCAATATCTCGCATCACTATCCTTCGGCAATACCTTTGCCTTAATTCCAGAGCATGACTCGCCCCAGCTCTTTTCTTGCATTGTCCAGCCCCTCTTTTCTAATCCGATCCCAATTGTCAGCAGGTTCCGTCAACAATACACCCTTAATGTCTTCACCGACCATCCCGGAATCCGAAAGACAGTTCTCAAAGTTCTCATTATATCCGAACTCATCAGCAAGACAAGAGTCTCATTTATCGAAGAAGCAGCTATAACAGACGTCGCGATCCCAGATTTAGTGTGCCTGTCCCCAATGCCCAAGGCAACTCTGCCCTGACAAGCGCCTCGAATAACTTCGGAAACTTGCATATCGACGGCGCAAAAGGTCCCTGGGACACCAAAGTTCATGCCGAACTCCTCATTCTCGACGATTTTTATCTCCAAGGGACTTCACTTCTACCACGATGATCACTTTATCGCATTTAGTAAAGCAGCTTGCTTCGTTTGCTACCACTACATCAAAGACCACCCTGACCACAAAATGGTCGCTCCAGAATGTCATGGCAATATTTGTGTCAGGACAGAGCCGCCTACTGCACCGAACATCAGGAATTACATGAAACCTGGAATAGTCAATCGTCTGCGGCGTCTCAATCAATATCGGAAGGAGTACTTGATTCGCACAACCGAACTAATGCGACAACAGATTCTCGCTGAGCTTTCCGGTGAACATGAAGTGCAAAGCACTCGGAGAGACTCAATGAGGTAATAGCCAGCCGACCATTCCCTAAAATACTAGGCCGCAAAAGCTCGAAATGAATTGGAAAGACTCGATGACGCAACACTGACTTGACATGGTGCCAAGGAAGAGCAACGCCACAGCAGCGACCACAAAGAAGCGAAGCGAATTGCTTCAAATCTAGTAACATAAAACTGTGCTACAATGGACAGATATCAGGAGAAATATATATTAGCTCTATCGATACCACAATGAATATACTTTATGAACTCTGAACTTTTAGAAGTCCGTGATCCCCGCCCAATCTCGTGATCTTTTAGGAAGTTGAGATGATCTTTAAATCTTTCAAGTTCAAAACAAACGTCAGGTCTTACTCGTCAGTGCTGAGGTGACCTCAGCCTCGCGAGCGCTCCATCTGAAAAGGGTCTCATGCAGAAAGCGGTGCAAGGATCAATTGGAACCAACACTCCCGCGATCATCAGCTTCATGCAGCCTTCCGCATATAGAACATGGTCGAAATATCTCTCTCTGACGAACCTCAATTGAGTCCTCGTGGATGAGTGAACTCACCACCAAAACTTCACAGTTAATGAACGCAAAATGAACAACTCAATCTCCTACCCCCTACTGAGACTTTGAATTAGGAACGCGATGGCGAAAAAAACACCAAAAAAAGACGCAAGAAAGAAGGAAGCAGAAATAAACCCAACAACGGCCGTGACTGGGAAAGCTTCTGCGAACAACAAGGCGAGCAATGCCCCAACATCAGCACCTTCGTCTTCTCAGAGCAAGAAGAAGGCGAACCCAGTTGGAGTAAATGCTCCATCTCCGAAGCCAGCCGGGAAGAAGAGAACCGACAGTCTCCCGGTATTCGCAAAGACTACCCCTCAAGCAAAGAAGATCAATCGAAGCATGTCAGAACCAAGCATGGTGACCAGCTCCAATGCCAAGCAGTCTCAACTGCCATTGTCCGTTCCGGTCCCTGTGAACCCTAAGCTAAACAAGCGATTCTACGAGACTCTCGTCATGAGCGTAGTCCTTGGGAAAAATCGAGGAGAGCGCATCGATGAAGAGGACGAGTTCGAATCGGGTCCTTCATTGCCAAGTCTGAGATTTAACCACCAACGAAGGAGATCTTTCCTGAAGCATCTCGCGTACCTCTGCGATTATGAGAAAGGCGGTGATCGAACGACAGCGATTGCGTTGCAGCGCACGCCTCAGTGCATCGTATACTGGTTTGCCTCGAACAAGTCCCCAGAGAAAGACGATAAGACAGCTGCTTTCATGAAAGACGTTCTCAAGAGGTTGAGAAGTGTTGATGAGAAGGATATCAAGAGGCTTGAGCCTGAGCTATTTGCCAAAGCTGTTAATTTCAGCGCCAAGAGGATCATGGACTATGCTCAGGTGATGAAAGGCGACATTGACTTTGTTCTGAAAGAGCTCGCTCCGACCCGATCTAGAGAAGGTACAGACTCTTATTGAACATACCATCTTTGCTGGATGCGCATTCTGACGTAACTCTAGATGCAAGCTCTGCCGTGTGGCTTCGAAAGATTGAAGATGCCTTGTCTTCGCCAAAGGACGTTTGTCAGCTGTGCTATGACTCAAGGCGTTCGGAAGAGTACGAAAGCCTTCACATTCGAGGCAGGGCCGGAGCTCCTTTTGCCAAACGATTTGAGAACATTCGCCACACTGTTGGCCGTCTGAATCATACGATGAAAGCAGTGAAGAATGTTGTCGCTGCAAGGGTGTACCTTCCTGCGTTGTTTGATGACTTTAAAGTTTCTCGAATAAAGTCACCTGAACGCTCTTCTCCGCCGTTGCAAGCACGTAATCCGACCTTGGGAGAGCTAACAGGCCGGATGTGCATACCCAGTGAAATTGACCAGTATAGGGAGGCTCTTGAGGAATTGGATACCAAGTTTGGACTTTCGAAAGTGTTGAAAGAACATTGTGCTTCGTTGACTTGGAGACCGAAGGTTCATGCGGAGCTCTTGGTCCTTGATCTTTTCTACGCCCAAAAATTTGAGTTTGTAGATAAAGACCGTTTCATCGGATGCAGTAAACCAGCTTGTTACTGCTGCTACCACTACATCAAAGCCCATCCTGGTCGCTTTGAGGTTCCAGCAAGCCATAACAATTGCTTTCTTAGATGGAAAGCGCCCGACATCTACGACAGCTCGAGGGAGGACTTGATCAAAATGCGTGAAAACATCTTGAATGAAATGGTTGGAAAGATGCGAACAGAGGTTCTTGATCAGATTCGCGAGAGAAGAGGCCCAAGAACGAGTCGGCCAGACTCGCTGACAGAGATATCTTCTGTCCGTCTTGAGGACCTTGATCTTGCAATCAAGCTTGATGATGATTCGAAAGGGTCGTCGTCGAGCGAGGAAGACGAGGAGTCTGATCCCGTGGATGCGGAATCTGGAGCAAGCGATTTGTGCGATGGAGGGTCTGATCCTGAAAGTAGTGTCTCTGTGGAAGGCGACGACGATGAAGAGGAAAGCGATGACGACAACGGAGGAGGACTTGCTCTCCACTCCATGCTCTCCGCGTTCTAAAGGTATCTAGAGAATGATGTCGAGATATCGAATCTGTTGAGAAGGAAATTGGTGTTTTGTTGTCAAGTCGAAATTTCTGTGCAGTGGAAAGAAAGACAGGAAGAATGTTCGGAAGGAGGTGGCTCATATGAGTAACTGCTCGAGACGTCCTTCTCAGAACAGAAAGGGGACAAGGACAGAAGAGGAAGTCGTCCATGAGCCTCCATGCTTGGGACAAACAGCTTTTGAGGCTGGCGAGTTTCCTAGCGAATGAGAAATGTGTCCGTGGAACGTGATCGTGAAGCCAACTCCGCTCCGTCCGCGGAGCGGCATCGCATCTCGCTCTTTCCCAACCTCCCGTTGGTGGTCCTTGAGGATACATCCGCTTTATCGATCGCCATCTAGAAGAAGCTTTAGACCATGGCTGAATAAGAGCGACCAACACAAACTATTGCTGACACTTTCGATGCGGATCTAGATCAACATGATGATTCCCAACTCGGAACACTGCCGACCGATTATCCAATTTTATCCGCTCGGAAAAGGCTTGGAAGCAGGAAAAGGGGGACCTGTCTATGCCATCAATGCAATAAGTGGGATGTCTCAAAGAGTTTCGACAGCGGTTCAACAAAATAGCTCATGAGACATGGCAACACGATGAGGTTCCCTCGGAGCCCACTCGGAGAAATACATACGCAGAACATAGCAAAATAGAAAAGAAAAAGCAGGAAAAGCATCGAAAAGATCAGTTTGGTGGAATGATCGGAAGCAACGGTGTTCCTGATGGTGATTTGTTGTGCTGGTGCCACTTGCTGAATAACATAACCCCCCACCATGCCTAACCTTACGTCCGTCATAGCTCAGAGGGGTTGTGGTGTTTCTGATTTTAACCTCCTCCATCAACAAAAACTCTTCTTCCTTCCGCCACACCACAACTTCACTCTACAAACAAACACATCACTACTCTAAGATACCCAAACAACAATCACAATCATGTCTACTCAATTGGACCAGCTCAAGGCCACTGGCACCGTAAGTTTACCCCTCCTCGAGTGGCGGAGAAGTCGGAATCTTCTCACCGTTGAGATACGGCTTCTGGTCCGCCACAACAATGATATCGAGACTGAACATCCTGCTGACGAATTCCTGCGGTATAGACTGTTGTCAGTGATTCTGGTAAGCTTCTTCTATCCTGAAATTGATGCAAACAAAGCTAACAATCTTTCTCTAGGCGATTTCGCATGTAAGCTCCCACCCTCCCCCAACCACCTCAAATCGACTCTGCGGACCTCAATCCCTTCAATTTCTCTTTCTACGACCATAATACTGATAGTGCGCAGCAATCGGAAAGTACAAGCCCCAAGATGCCACCACCAACCCTTCCTTGATCCTCGCCGCCTCTAAGAAGCCCGAATATGCCAAACTCATGGACGTCGCTGTTGCGTACGGAAAGGAGCACGGCAACACCATCGATGAGAAGGTTGATGCCACTCTCGATCGTCTTCTCGTCGAGTTCGGAAAGGAAATTTTGGCAATTGTTCCAGGAAAGGTCTCAACTGAGGTTGATGCTCGATTCTCATTCGATACTAAAGGATCAGTTGACAAGGCTCTGCACATCATTGAGGTGAGTTCTGCCACAATTACTAGGCTCAAAAGTGAAATGCTGATCAAAAAAAGCTCTACAAATCCATCGGAATCGACAAGTCCCGTGTCCTGATCAAGATCGCATCCACCTGGGAAGGTATCCAAGCTGCCCGCATCCTCCAAAAGGAGCATGGCGTAAACTGCAATCTTACCCTTCTCTTCTCCAAGGTCCAAGCCATCGCCGCCGCTGAGGCCGGTGCTTTCCTCATCTCACCCTTCGTTGGCCGTATCTTGGATTGGTACAAGGCCAAGACCGGCAAGACCTACAGCAAGGAGGAAGACCCAGGAGTTGCATCTGTTAAGAGCATCTTCAACTACTACAAGAAGTTCGGATACAAGACTATTGTCATGGGTGCTTCGTTCAGAAGTGTTGGTGAGATCACTGAGTTGGCTGGCTGCGATTACTTGACTATCTCTGTAAACTCCCCTTCTCTTTCCTGCCTCCTGCGAAACCGAGAGGTGACAAACTAACAATCCACACAGCCCAACCTCCTCGAAGAAATGATGGCCTCCACCGAAGCCGTCCCAAAGAAGCTCGACGCCTCCGCTGCCCACTCCCTCGACATTGAGAGGAAATCCTATATCGATAACGAGCCCGACTTCCGATTCGACTTCAACGAGGACCAAATGGGCGTCGAGAAGTTGCGCGAGGGTATCAGCAAGTTCGCTGCTGATGCTGTTACATTGAAGGAGATCTTGCAGAAGAAGATTGAGGCATAAATGCTTTTCTCTTTTTCTGTTTGGATGGGTTAATAGTGGAGGAAAAATAGACAAATATGATAGGATGGGATGATGAATGGAGATTGATGGAGATTGATGGAGGAAGATTGAACTTGAACATGCATTTTGCGTTTGATGATGGGTTGATGATGGGTTGATGATGAGTATGCAAGCATATATTTCAAATGAGCAATGATTCATAGGTAGAGTATTTCTTTGTCTCTTCTATCGTCGTGAAATATCATCTCTCTTCCATCAAAACCTCCGCTCATGCGTAGCCCCAGGAATAGCCCCCTCCCTATCCTTCGTACTCCCCGCAAACCTGCCCGTCTCCCTCTCCATATCCCCCGCATCAGCAACTGCTCTATTCTTCGCTACTCCCTCTCTTTCGTTGAAAGCCCTATCAACAACAGTATTAAACTCCCCTCTAACCTTCTCTCCTAACCCATGGATACCGGCTGCGATGCCTTTGATCCCGCTTCCGTGTCCTCCTACCGCACTCCCACCAGCCCCAGTTGTATGCCCAGTCGTCGTCCCTCCTACAGCATCAGCACCAGTTGCATGTCCACCGACATTCGTGTTCGTATGATGCGTCACGTTTGCTCCGGTACTGGTGTTGCCATAAGTAGACCCAGTATTCAACGGCGCATTCGCAGAGCCGGTAGAAGATTGCGCAGCTGCTCTGTCAACGGGATTCATCGTCGTGCCTGGGTTGGTGGAGTACATTGGATTATGGACTGCCGCGTCCTTTTGCTGGAGATTTCCGAAAACGCGTGCGTCTTCTGCCATTTTTAATTTGATATCTGAGATGATTTGGGAAAATGCGAGATGTTTGAGTATTGCTTTTGGAAATCTGATGCTTGATACTTGAAGAGATGGAAAGGATGGGAAAACAATCAGGTGCCTGTTTGTATCTTATCTGAGATCTTGATGGTGACCTTTAAAACAACTGATGTCATACTGGGGGTGGTGGCGAGCCGGAAGAAGCTCCGTCCCACGCCACCTCATCAATACCGGTATCACAAGATCCAATTTTTGACAACTCCATTCTGGGTGTCATGTGGATAGAGATTGTGTTTTGCAGGAAGAAGAAAGCTGAAGAGGGTCGCGAAGGGCATTGCTAGTGTCCGTTGTGACTGACATCATGGAAGTGCATGTAACGATGCACCAAGAAAAACAGCAGGTGCAATTTAAAAGGGCATGTACGAAAAAGTAAAAGTAGAATTGTTCTCTCGTCCCCAAGAAATACCTAAGTCGTACAATGATTTCTTTCCAACAGAAAAAAAAAGACCACCAAAAAACACAGATAAACACCCAAACTCCCGGCGCCTATGCAGCGAAGAATTTTCTTTCCGAGCCGCTGTCATTAATCCATCCCTCCGCCTGAACGTCTTTCGCTCGCTCGATATATTGTATGGACAGTGCAAAATGTATACGTGGCGCCGGTTTTCGTATGCATGAGTCGTGACATGCTCTTCGTGATGTTCGAGTACTTCTTCCTCCTGCCTGACAAAGCAGACACCCTTCTCCCGTGTTTATTAATCGTCATTGCGTCGTCTCTGTTGATAGGGTATCATGATTTTTTCCGCAGACGTCGACCTTTCACTCAGAATGCCCCTCATTAAGCACCATCTCAAGCACAATCTGGCTCCCAATAATCTCCGGATGAGCCATTGCCAACTTCAACGTCCTCCTCTCCGCACCACCCGGGAACCCACCAGGAGACATCTGACTCGTCATGGCTCCCGCACCAAGAGGATTAATCCCATAATCCAAGCACCTCACATCTCTCCCCGCAATAACTTGTCTCAATCTCCCGTTCTCTGCATTTCTGACTTCAACGAAATCTGAATCGAAGAGCACGAGATAGGCACCATACATGGCCGCTGTCTTAGCTTTACCGACGAACTCCATGATAACGGAGCGAGAAACCTCGCCGTGCTTGTCGACGTAGACACCACATTCTTCGTAGCAGAGCAAGAACTCGGCGTCCGAGAGACGGAACATGCCAAGTGGTTTCTGGCCTTGCAGTCGATTGGCAATGTTGCCGATTTGCGGATTCTTGGTGTCGGGAATGCTCATCGGGACCTTTTTGTCGAGAGTCATGAGCTCGAAGCCTTTGAGTGTCGAGATGGCGATGTATGTGTGGAAGAGATTGATGGTGAAGCATTCGGTCGGAATGTAGAACTCGTCGAACTCGCGGAAGAACTCAGTCGTACCGCCGAATTTCTTGCCGAAGAGACGAGACTTCTTCTCAGTCGACTTTTGGAAGACAGGTTCCAGAACCTTGAATGTAGAATGGAGACCTTCACGCTTCTTGTAGAAGACTAGTGTCCGATCCTTCATGCGTGCTGTGGCAAAGAACGACACATCTCGGGTACCTGAAAGCTTTTGAGGCGCACGTCGAGCTGTGTCGTGATGTGGAGCTGGGAAATTGGAGACAGGTACCACGACATCGAGGTGGTAGGCAATCAGAGCTTTGTCGGCAATGATCAGACATAGCGAAAACTCCTCGAGCACAGCTATCTGTGTTACCCGATTCATTTGTATCGACTGGGAAATGTTAGTGGTATTCATAGGACTTGAGATTTCTGTACTCACTCTTGTCCAGCCACGAGGATTCGATGCCTCCGAAGTATAAACACCGTAGTCAGTACCAATAGCCACCATACTTTTCCCATAGCAGTTGAAGGCAGTTGCACAATTGACTTGAGCTCTGCAGACAGGCCCAGGCCGCGGAACGCCTCCAGTTGCCTTCTCCATTTCTCTAATCGCACGATCCAAAGGGGTGCCTTGCACGGACACTACAGCTCGCTGCGATGATGCAGTTGCTACATCGTATGCGAATGCACTGTCTGCCATCACGCGGAGACGGAAAGGTTCGGCGTTCTGCTCGAACAGGGAAGCTGCGTGGCGGGTCTTTGCTTCCAGAATCTTCTCACACCAATCCTGCCTATTCTGAGCAGTTGGAGCGTATAGAGTATATACTTCCGCCTTGCCAAGGTGCTTGACTCTGAAAGGAAACATAGATTTGGCGTCTCCATCATTGGTATTGGATTGCGCGAGTCTGGTGACCGAATTGATCGATGGTATCGATTGATTAGATTGGGTGTGTTCCAGTGTATTTTGTCGCTCGGGACCATTGGTGTTCATACGATTCAGCCTCGAGTCTGAAGCAGATGCAGTCTTTGTGACGGTTGTTACGGCGCCAAGACCTTTCACGGAAGATTTCACTACTGGATCGTCGTTGGTGCTTTCCAAGACGAGTAATTGCATTGGAATAGGCTGGAACATGTTAGCACATGTCAACTCAAGAGTGCAAGAAACTTACAAGCTTCGACACATCATAAACCTCCTTCTTCCTACCAGCAGCGGTGTCTGCTTTAGCGACTGTCTTCGCAAGCACAAGGTAGTGGTCGAATAGAATTGCATGTGTCTCCAACCATGCGAATCTGTTTGCTCCGGCACGCTGAAGGTCGCCCTTGAAGATAAGCTCACGGCCGAGATGGTCAAGATTAAGTTCAACCCGTTCCATGCCAGGTCGAAGGTAGAGCTTCGATTGTAATTCAATCAACTCCACCTTCTTCGATTGCTCATCGACTTTGGCATCACACTCTAAGGTTACAGCCTTTATCTCTTCAATTGCAGTAGAGAGGGTAACTTTCTCTTCTGTGTCTTGCTTCATGTTCTTTAGAACAGTGCTAAGCAATAGAGTGTATCTTTGCAGCCGAGTGATAGGTGCCTTGAGATACGTGTTCCAATCCAATCGACCAGATAGCTTGTTGTCTCGGGCTTGGTCAAGGAACTGTCGGAAAAGTAGGTTCCTGTCCGCTTCCTTACGCACAAGATGTACGGCATATGGGAAGCCTGCAGCATATTCTACATATGCAGACCGAGCCTTTCTGATCCATTCTCGGAATATGTCACTGTAACCAATAACCCAAGGCCCCTGCTCCTTTTGCCGATACTTCAGTTGAGCCAAAAGGTAGTTCTCGTTGACCTCCTTGATAGCTTCAATCTTGCCGAAGACGGATGAAATAAACTTCGTGATCTTGTTCTTTGTAATGATTGGCGGTTGCCACGATGCAAGATCATCCCGGTAAAGCACCCGTAAGACATTAATCTGGTCCATATATGTATCCTCAGACATGACAATTTCGTGCAGATTGTTTTGACGTTCAATTTCTTTCTTGGTAGCACCCTCAAGACTCTCTTTCGTCAACTTGAAGAAGGTCACCCAGTCCTCTGACTTCCTCGACGGCTCAAGCACGTGGGTCTGAAGATTGATTTTCTTCAGAGTACGAGTGCAGTGATGTGAGTAACATCGTCCATGGATTTCCTGCTCGTGGACCTTGGGAGCATAACATCCAGAGCCAGTAAGCTGCCAAAGAACCCCGGAAATTTCACCACCTCCGAACTTGACCCATTCCTCTTCGGGCAAGAGAATATCAGCATCAAACATTGATTTGACCACCCTTTGACTCAAAGTCTCAGCATCTGCTGTATTCATAGTAGGAACTTTGTGTGTGAATAAAGCCACGAGACCGTCCTCGATTGTCTTTTGTCGCAAATCGGATTCGCCTTCTCCAGTGTCACCACCGGCCATCTCGCGGATCCATGCAGCAATGCCGCTCAATGCCCAAGGCTCTCGGCACTTAGCATAATCCGCAGTAGACAATCTCGAGGGTGAGAATTTTTTCCTCCTGCCGCCGGCTGGCAGAGCAGGAAGATCGAGAGTCATTGAAGACTGAGGGGTAGCGCCCATGTCATATCCGTCAAGACCACTTAATGGCCGACCAGCTAACCGGGCTGCCTTTTGTCTCGCCTGTCTTTCTTCGGCATCTGTCTTGGACCTGACTGGAGGTACAGTCTGAGGAGTGCTACTGTGGCTAGACAGGGACGAGGATCGAGGAACATACTGACCACCAGGAGTGAGCATAGTTTGCGAAGGATACGCATCAGGGCCACTTGGAGGATAGTAAGGCCGGCTTTCGGTACTGGAATTGTACGAATGCGTATATTGATGACCAGCTCTGTAGGATCCAGCTGGTAATAGCTGCGGCGTCCTGTTTTCGGACAACGGGGGAACAGCGGGCAGCGGTCGATTGTAAGGAGAGCTACCCATACCTGGGTGATAGAACAGTTCGGGCATTTCATCACGAGAAGGACTGTCACTACCTGATCTCCCGCTTTGTCGAGACTCAGAGAGTCGAGAGTGAAGCAAAACTTGCTCGTCGCCTTCGTCAAAGCTAAGTCTGTGAGATTGAGATGTCGGTCTTTGTAGCCCACCAGTACCAAAAGTATCGACTCTGGCAGCTTCGAAAGCAGGAAAGGGATGGATGTCGCCAACTCCAGGGATAGAATAGTCGGTCATTCCTCCAAGGCCGGCAGCTGTTGTGTTGCGACTATAACTATCAGAACGTCCTAGATCCTGAGGAGTTGGCAGAGGTCGACTCTGGTCGTCCATTTCACTGCTGTGACCGGTATGCACTCCACTCAAATCGTCTCCATAAGACATATGAGCATCATATCCACCTCCAACTAGACCAAGATCCATATGCTTGTAGTCGCTGTCACTGCTCTCTTCATGAGACAGAGTTTGGTGAGGAACAGCCTGAGGCTCATAGGTGCCAAAGCTCAATCCTCCTCCTATCTGATCCTGTTCCTCGGCAATCCGCATAGCTTCAAGCCCAGCTGCGGCTTCGAGATCACTCTCATCTTCTTCGCCAAAGCGGTCGTACGTGGACTCCCGATTATTCAAAGTCGAAGCATTAGAAGCATATCGATCCACGCCAGATGCCCCAACTGTCGTAGCCCTCGAATCATACCTATGGAGATCCTGAAGCTCGCTGTCCAAGAGGTCGCCGTTTCGCTGATCAATGCCTTGTGGCCTGCCACGTCTCGAAGTCGAAGTTCCAAGCGCATCCCCAATGTCTGCAAAAAGTTGTTCTTGAGATATGCCATCGTTTTCATGTATCCCCCAATCGTCGTCATCGCCTGTGTCGCTGTCAATGGGAGCACTCGGTAATGGTCTCAAGGTAGGATGTCTCTGTAAGCCTGGCCCGCTGGGCGAGCCTTGCTGAGACAAAGGTGGGATAGATGATCCAGTATTAGAGTGACTTGAGGAGGGTTTTGGTCTGTTGGCGTAATCTTCGCTATACGCAGGTTGGGAATGTGATGTCGAGGCTTGTGAGTAACTTCCATAGTCGGGGTAATTGGCTTGACTCGCGGTTGTAGGTTTGTAATCACTTTGGCCGTAGTTGTCGCCATTCGAGGGGTAGGGAGCTGATGATGGAGGTGGATTATACATTGGCTGTCGAGGCGGCAGAGGAGCCGAATTCGACGGCGTATAAGTCGGGCTGGCCAGTGGTTGCTCATACTGAGATGGTCTTGAAGGCACAGGCGGGGCGTAATACTGCTGCTGTTGCTGCTGCATACTCGACGTGCTTGGCCAGTATGAAGGGGAAGTCGGTGCTTGCGGTAATGGCGGCGAGTTGTATGAACTCGAGTATGTATTGTACCCAGAGACCGTTCCATGCCGGGCAGGTTGTGAGGCTGATTGAGGAGCTTGATACAACGCCGGATTATATGGTTGATGTGCTGTAGTTGCAGAAGCCGCGGGGTTATAGGCAGGCTGTGGTCGATATTGGTTTGCTTGCGACTGAGATTGCGTCCGAGCAAAATTCTGAGGGTTGTACGGAACCTGCGGGGACTGTGGAGCACCAGGAAAAGGTTGATATTGATGTTGATATCCAGACATGGCAGAGCTTCCAAACGAGCTCTGACCAGGTGAACGAGGACTTTGAGAGACTGGACTTGTCAAGAACAGCTCCTCTTGTGTCATGTTTGCAGTCCTTCCCGGCGCTGGGGGCGCACCACTGCCTGGGTATCTATTGCCATTCGAGTCGATGAAAGCTGCATCGTCCCCATTGTCAAAACTTGACTGCCGGTGCAGACCCGGATTCGAATAGTTCGAGTCTTGTGTGCCTCCTCCATACTGCGCAGGCGGGATATGTCCCCACCTTCTATCCTGCCCGTTGTTTCTGAAAGACATCGTAGTTCACAGATTGGCTTGCGATATACAAGTGGCCTATTCGTAGCAGAGGATAAATCACCGATATCAAAGGTCTAACGATGCGACCTGCGTGGCTCTTGGCCGATGTGGTGAGTTGATATTGTACCGTGCCGCATTTGAGAGCTGTCGTAGGCAGGCTGTTCTGTCAGTTCCGACTATGGAGCCATCCGCGAGGTATTATATCGTTGATAAGACCTCTGCGAGTTCGTGAGTCCTCCTCGAGGCTCTTGCCTTTGTCGTGAAGTCGGCTCGAATTCGCGCCTCCTCGTTCGGGCCCAAAGTGCTTGCGTTGCGACAAGCGGGCGTTGTATAATCGAAGGCAGCAGCGACCAGGCTCGTTCTCACAAAACTCTCTCGGAGAGTCTTAAACAGGTAGGCGCACTGCAGGACTCTTCACCTCGAGCCAGTTCTCGTTCGGATTGTGTTGTTGAAGATTCTGACCGGCACAGTTGGAGAGCTGATCTCGCATCTGGAGCATTGTCGCAAGTGCCTCGTCCTCATTGGTCAAGGGCCATCGCACACTTGCTGTACGTGAGCTACGAATGTGCGAACTACGGTCTTTCGCACATCTTATTTCTAAGTGAAATCCTTTATTTAATCTAGCCTGGATTCGTGGTCATATTTACAGTCATCTCCTGCATCATCATGAAATCCTTCCAGAATCGCCTCGTTGATCAACCCCATCAGGACTTTTGACACCCGCGTAGGAGCTGACACTGCGCCACAGAACAGCCCTACGACGAGCAGATGTGGCTAGTGAGAGTAAGAGGACAATGATATTGAAACAGACACGTCGAGTTCCCGGTCTGTGCTGTGTCAGAGCATCAGCTTTCTTTTCTTCCTTATCTGTTTTGTTTCCAGATATGTCGATTTAGGTTTCTCGGGATGGAGCTCAAGATTGATAGGGCTGATGGGTTGAGGCCATCTAGACCAACCGGGCGGTTAAAAAAGTTAAAGTGGGTGGCATGCTCTTTTGACCTCCGTGACTTGCTGGATGCCGTTGACTGGGACTGATTTGGCCCCCAAGATATTAATACTCATTGATTCTTCAGCATCTGCAATCCTGTATCTCGATGACTTCTCATGAGTGATTATCTAGAGCTGCATTCTAGTTCAAAGCGATTCGATGACTTGCCATAAGCCTCGCCCAGTTGGCGAACAATGTTGGTTGGTGACACCTTACTCTTTCAGATGGGGAGGGCTCCAGTTGGATGGTTTCCCCTTTCCGAGCCGCGCACAACAATTGATAGGTACTGGTAGTTCGTGGACTGCTTCTGATGACCAGATTCGGATTTCTGAGACCTCTTGAAAGGTCAAAAAGGAGGACTCAAAGACAGCAAGCAATATTGATCAAGCAATTATATGCCCAGTCGAGAACATTATTGTGTCTGCCAATTTTTGAACTCGATAAGACCCAAAATGCTCGCTCCTTTGCACGGTAATCAGGATGTGCGTGCCGTAGATACAGGAGTTCGTGTTTCATATGTAGTAAGAAGATAGAATCAGGTTTGATTTGATTCTTATACAACTTGCCACTCAAGAATTAAGACGCAGCTTTGGACTTTGGTGAAGATGGCTATGGACACATTGCCCGGGGACTCGAGCTTTGAATCGATACTGACATGCTTCCACGGCAGTGATGAGGCTATTCAGAAAGTCTATATGTCCTAACTCCGGTGGGAGAAGCGGATAGTGCGGGGCATGGCCTCTTGCTGATTTCGTGATGCTGAGGTCGTCCTCGGACGTCCAGGGTTGACGCTGGGGGTTTTGTTTCGTTTCATAGCTGTCAAGATGCGAGATATTGCTTCTGATAATTGCCCAAAGCGGGAAAAGCAATGCATAGGATCTTCAAGGAGATGCCACCGACATTCGAGGAGATGATTGCTTCCACGTGATAGTGAGGGCTATTTGTAGTTTGTAAGCTTCGTCGGCAAAGGGGCTCCGACATCGACATCCCTATTACCCCACTTCGGACTTTTCGTCATCTTCCACATTTCGACCACGATCTCCATCCTTCTCTTCCCACTTTCTCAACCACACTTCAATTCTCACAACATTCATCAAAAACTACCTAAAATCAATCAAAATGGTCAAAGCAGGTACGTTCCATGTTTGTTTATTGCGGCCCGCCCCCGCACCCGTACCAGTCGGATTCAAGCTGTTGGCGGGGTCGCTAGAGAGCATATGAGCACGATTTAGACCTCAATGGGGCAAATTGCAACCCGGATGGTCACCATCTAATCATCCTCTCAGCATCACATCCAATAGCATTTGATGTCCTATTCTTTATGCCGTCTTACCTCACTCTCAGGATCCTTGCTGACATGTCTCTCCCCGATTCTAGTTGCAACCGTCCGAGGAGACTCGAAGATCTCCGGTACCGTTACCTTCGAGCAAGAGTCTGAGAGCTCCCCTACCACCATCACTTGGGATATCAAAGGCAACGATCCCAATGCTAAGCGTGGCATGCACGTCCACCAATTCGGTGACAACACCAACGGCTGCACATCCGCTGGGCCCCACTGTTAGCGGTCTACACATACTATATTTTCCTAGACATAAGGCTGAAGATATCTAGTCAACCCACACAGCAAGACTCACGGAGCTCCCGAGGATGAGACGCGCCATGTTGGTGACTTGGGCAACTTCGAGACCGATGGTCAAGGCAATGGCAAGGGTACCACCACGGACAGTCTCATCAAGTTGATTGGTCCCCTCAGCGTTATTGGCGTATGTTGAACTTCTGGGAATATACGAATGTTGACTGATGAAAATAGCGAACTGTTGTCGTTCACTCCGGCACCGATGATCTTGGTAAAGGAGGTAACGAGGAGTCCAAGAAGACTGGCAATGCTGGTACTCGTCCTGCTTGTGGTATGTATCTCTTCGATTCTTCACATCTTGTCGAATTATCACTGAATTGTGGGACTAGGTGTCATTGGCATCGCAGCTTAAATCTATCTCACAGAACTCTTGTGGGTAGACGAGTTGATAGGCGCGGTGATTTGACAGTTCAGATGAAAAGCAAGCTGGTTTAGCTATCCAAATAGTCCAGAATCAAAATCGCTGATGTTACCTAATCTCTGCTCCTGTAAACAATAAAGTGATCTCATCTTGGGATTCTTGTTACTACCGTCTTTCTGTTGCTTGCACTTGCCTTGCACTACCTCATGTAGGTGGCCGTCGTTGTCTAGCTATAAAGCCGGTCCTATTGTAATCTCAAAAGGATACAACATTTTGCGAATTCCCCAGCAGTCAAAAATTACAGATACATCACCAATTTCAAGAAGACTTTCTTGTTTAAAGACAGCACCATGCTTCAGTCCAAGCCCCTCCATCGATATGTATCACGTGGTCGTCTAAATAGCTTCCGCGGTGACCCCTCCTATGAGCTAATATGGAAGGCGGTCAGCGATCGAGGCACACCATCTCGACATTTTGAAGGTGTTGATCTGTCTTCAGCTTCGACAAAGTGGCTCCCCAATTGCAACATCCATTGACAGCTACAATCTTGAACGGAAAGAAAATTCTGC
The DNA here is from genome assembly GCA_900073065.1 of Phialocephala subalpina. Classification (NCBI taxonomy): domain Eukaryota; kingdom Fungi; phylum Ascomycota; class Leotiomycetes; order Helotiales; family Mollisiaceae; genus Phialocephala; species Phialocephala subalpina. Next base: position 444,246 of record FJOG01000022.1, on the reverse strand, counting down.
TCGCTTGCAATTAGTAATCGAGAAGAAAACGACCTGAATTGTAAGTAAACAACATCTTCTTGCTATCCAAACAGTCCTCCTGCAGACCGCATGCCGTCACCCTACAACACCTACAAAACAGCATCCACGTTGTGCGTGGAAACCACAACCGACACCGCTCCACAAACCTCGAAATTGCAAAAGACACTACTGGAACAAAGTTTGTCTGGCTCAATTCAGTATTTGGATCTGGCAGCAATACCAAGTCGCGACTTCCTCTTTCATTGGACTTTGACCGGACCAGCGTCAACTTCGACATCTGCGGCGACTCACCTGAGGACCTCTAAAACTGCATATTTAGGCACCCAACGGGACCCTTTCTCATCCACTAGAAAAGACATTCGCTTGCCTCTTGTCCTTTTCAATAACTATCCACTGCCCACTCATTAACGACGCTCTTTTTGCGCCTGACACCACCCTCAACCTGCTTCCTCCCACATTCGACAACCTCAATCTTCAAAATGCCTGTCTTTACACACAAGATTGGTTATGCGACAAATCAACGCAGCAATGGCCGCAAGACTTCTGCAGAGTCAAAATCTTCACGGAGTACAAGTAGTAGTTCTTCTGCTAACAAGATTGCACCTTTTCCAGCACCCAAACCAACGATTGAGCCTTTCCCTCCTCCAAAGCCCACCATTGAGCCTTTTCCAGCCCCAGGGCCTACAATAGAGCCTTTTCCTGCGCCAAAGGACTTCATCGAACCATTCCCTGCACCAAAGACACCTCCTACTGGAAAGAAAGGACAGCCAAACGTACCACCCGCCGACTATAAAAACATGGTTCTCCAAGCAGCTAAAGTCAAGTCAGTCTTGAGTGGCGACAGTGTTATTCTTTGCTCGCAGACGAATCCCGACAATGAAAAGACCCTTTCTCTGGCATACTGCACATCTCCACACTTGAAGAAGGAAGGGGATGAGCCGTGGGCTTTCCAGTCTCGAGATGCACTGCGCAAATTGGTCGTAGGAGTGAACGTCCAGTTCAGCGTCCTTTATACCATCCCCAACACAAAGCGAGAATATGGCCTTATCTATTTGAATGATGGACGTCGACTACCCGAGGAGATGGTCAAGGCAGGCTGGTTGAAACTTAGGGAGGATGCTGGCCGAAAGGAAGACACACCCGAGGCTGCGAAGCAACTTGCTGAGCTGCGTCTCCTCGAAGCAAAAGCTCGTGCTGATGACCTTGGTCTTTGGCAGACAAATGCACCAGGTAATGGTCGAATCGATGTTCAACATGACATGGGTGATTCTCAAGCATTCTTGGACGAGTGGAAGGGAAAGGAAGTTCGTGGGATAGTCGAGCGTGTCTTAAGTGGTGATCGAATGCTGGTCCGCTTGCTCGTCTCACCCACAAAGCATTACCAGCGTAAGACAATATTTCATACATTTCTTATATCGGTTGCTAACATGTTCCAGTCATGACTTTAGTTGCTGGTATCCGAGCTCCTACCACCCAACGTGTCAATCCATCGAATGGCCAAGTTCAGCCCGCAGAAGAATATGGTGATGACGCTCGAAAGTTTGTTGAGAGCAGATTGCTACAACGAGAGGTCAATATTGAAATCCTTGGACTTAGTCCTCAAGGCCAACTTATTGCAACTGTGAAGCATCCCAGACACGGCACAATTGCCAGACACATTCTGGAAGCTGGTTATGCACGATGCAGTGATTTCCATTCGACTATGCTTGGTGCAGGAATGGCTGAGCTTCGGGAAGCTGAGAAGGTCGCACAACAATCCAAGAAGAATGTCCACAAGGACCACGTTGCAAAGGCATCGACTCAAGGTGGCAATTTAGAAGCTCAGGTGACAAAGGTTTTCAGCGCCGATGTCATCTTTGTGCAGAACAGAGCTGGAGTCGAGAAACGCATCAACCTTAGTAGTATCCGCGGCCCTCGACAGAACGAGGCTGCTGAGGCACCTTTCAGAGATGATGCGAAGGAATTTTTGCGCAAGAAGGTTATTGGAAAGAAAGTACGATTAAGCATTGATGGTACTCGACCAGCAAATGGCCAGTATGATGCGAAGGAAGTTGCGACAATCACTATGAACGACAAGAACATCAACCTACTCTTAGTTCAAGAGGGCTGGTGTTCTGTTGTACGACACAAGCGAGACGACAGCGATCGTGCGCCCAACTACGACGAGCTATTAGCTGCAGAGGAAGTTGCCAAGAAGGATGGCAAGGGCATGTGGTCTGGAAAGCCTGCCAAGGCAAAGCAATACACTGACGCCTCGGAGTCTTTGAAGGCAGCAAAGTTGCAACTCGGCTCCCTTCAACGCCAGAAGAAGATTCCAGCAATTGTCGACTTTGTCAAGGGCGGCTCGAGATTTACGGTCCTGATTCCTCGCGAAAGCATCAAGATCACTTTAGTCCTTGGGGGTATTCGAGCACCAAAGTCAGCCAGAGGTCCTAACGACAAGGCTGAGAAGGGCGGACAAGAAGCTCATGATCTTGCATCCAAGCGATTGACCCAGCGCGACGTCGAGATTGATATCCATAACATCGATAAGGTCGGCGGATTCGTTGGCGATCTTTATATCAACAAGGAGTCATTTGCCAAGATCCTGGTCGAGGAAGGTCTTGCGACTGTTTGGGCAACTCAAGGCGAGGCATCTGCCAACGAATTGTCAGCAGCAGAGCAAAGAGCAAAGAATGACCGAAAGGGAATTTGGTCGGATTGGGATCCATCAACTGAAGGTGTGGAAGCTGATGAGCCTGTCAATGGTACGAACGGGGATGCTGTCGTTCCACGAGCAAAGGATCTTCGAAATGTTGTTATCACCCATATGGATGAGAACGGCAAGCTTAAGCTTCAGCAAATCGGCACCGGCACTTCAGCCCTTGAGACGATGATGGCGCAATTCAAGTCTTTCCACCTGAACCCATCAAATAACAAGGGTCTCGATGGTCCTCCAAAGACTGGAGAGTATGTTGCGGCCAAGTTTACCGAAGATGGACAATGGTATCGTGCTCGAGTTCGTTCCAATGACCGCACAGCAAAGGAAGCTGAAGTTGTTTACGTCGACTACGGCAACAGCGAGAAGATACCATGGTCACGTCTTCGCCCTCTTTCTCAACCACAATTCCAACCTGCTTCTCTTAGGCCCCAAGCTGTCGATGCAGTCCTTTCACTTCTTCAATTTCCTACCAACAAGGATTACCTGAATGATGCCATCAGCTTCATTCAAGAAATCACTGCAGGCAAGGAGCTAATGGCAAACGTCGACTTCACTGACAAGGACGGTACGCTCTATGTCACTTTGGGTGAGGCATCTGCAACTGAGTCGATCAATGCAGAGATTGTTGCCGAAGGTCATGCAATGGTACCTAAGAAGCTGAAGGGCTGGGAGCGAGGCATGCCAGACGTCTTGGAGCTCTTGAACGAGAAGCAAGACGAGGCTATCAATGGCCGTCGCGGTCTCTGGGAGTACGGTGACTTGAGAGATGATTAGAGGATTGCGCTTTCGGTCTATCGGAAGGTTGATTGAGTTGCCTGGATGCACTCTGCTATCTTGGATCATGCTCTCACCCTTCGCGACTCACGGCCATTCGCTGATGGAGGAAGTGATCGGTGCCTCTGCTCTCTCTCTCTCCACCTCTGCTTCTCCTTCACTTACATACAAATTTCCTTTCCTTGTACCTCATCTCCAAGCACAAAAAGCAGTCGATCAAACAGGAGTATTGAGCGCTTTTCATGATTTTCACGAATTGAATGCATTCATTGCGTGGTTGGGAAAAGATTCATTATGCCCCTTTGCATGGGTGGACGTCTTTCATGGTGGATGCATAGCCAGATCATACTGGATCAGAGTAGATGGATGACTATGAATGAATTGGAGGCTTGTGGATAGCATCCTACGCTGCATAAGTGTTACTTTCTGATATTTAATATGCATGTGATTTCTTTGTGATTTGAAACTATCGGTTTGCTTCTCTCTTTAACGTTTACAGGAAGTCTTCCTTCCCATATCTTGATCTGAGAATGTCCCCAAACATCTGGGGACATTCAAAAGTTCGACTATCCAAATTGAGTTTGCCCATGGGACTAGGAGTATATATTGTTCCCTTTTCCTTCCCATTCTCCCTTCCTCATTCATCCACGCTCCGCTCCAACGGCATCATGGCGGGCTCCGATACTAGCAAAGAGGCTAATACAGACATCATCTGCACATACGACATCGTCTACATATCGCATGCGTTTGCGGAACAGGCACGGTGCGCAAAGGAGATAAAATAACTTTCCGTCGGACCTCGGCGAGCCATCCGAGGCCTTGAGATGGGGCGGACAATGGAGTTTTAGGAGCGGAAGGAGAGGAGCGAGTCTTCAAGGTTTATGCGAGGATGCGGAGTTATGAAGGCGATGATGATGAGGTGTGTGGTGGAACTTGGTGTGAGATTTTCCCTTTTCAATGTCCCATTCTTTCCGGGACATTGAAAACTCGGTCTCCGAAAGATGATATGGAACAAATGATAGATTGCAAAACCCGCAACGAGAAGTCGTTCTACGCCTTCCACAACAAATGCATCACCAAATCCTTTGGCGACCTCCTCCCAGGCGAATCAATCGGGAAGGAGTTCGGGTTCATCTCTATTCTCGACGACAACGGCTTCTCATTTGTCCAGTTCTTCCTAGGTGGAGAGTCGGTGACGGAGAGACTTGATAGAGAGGCTCCGGATCCGTGGCATCAGAGTAGAGGGCTTGCGAAGAGACGATATGAAGATTTAGATTCAGGTGACGAGGCATGGGAGGATCACGAGAATGGAAAGGGGATGAAGACTACTCTGTCGACAAAGGAGGGGAGAAGATTGAGGGACGGATATAGATTGGGAGAGGATATTTTAGAGTCGAGCGATTCGGCGAGTGAGATGAGTGATTCTGAGGACGAGTAGTTGGTGGGGGAGGGGAGGGAGGACAGGGAGACGACGGAGGCTGAGAGGATTGCGGAGAAGAAAGACCAGTTGGATGAGAGAGAACTAGAGGGTGATGATGAATATGAGGATGAGGATAGATAGGCAGAAGGAAAAGTTCCTGAGTATGGAGAGTAGAGTTGAGAATGAGCTAGCATGTAAAGGACATTGTGGGTAGGCGAGATTCTCAGCGCTGGTTTTGACCGAGAATGTATGGCTTTCCATCTCAAAAAAGCATTCTAGAATTGCTCAATTGAGTTTCCCTAAGAGGGGACTTTGACGACAAGGCCTTCGTAGTGGAAGTTCCGTGGTGCACGCTATCACACCCAGATCATCTCTTTCCAAAGCACTTCTCCTCTCCTCAAAGTCTGGACTTGAGGCTCGAACCTGAACCTAACATGCTTTGATTCCCCATTTTCGGCCTCAGCATCAAGCAGCTTTCCAAACCTCCCTAGCCTTCATCATAGCTTCAGTTAACGGTTCTGATCCAATATCTTGTCCCTCTCTGAGCACCAGTTCATCTAGCTGAAGGTTTCTTGTTATGCTCATGATAGCTGAGAATGAGATTGAATGTGATGCTCCATTCGATCGAAGTGATAGAAGACCAAGGACAATGGCCATGGTGGTGAATACCAGGGCGATTCCATAGGATTGGAGAAGATGCTCTGGAGAATAGAAATATTCATTCTCGTACGTATAAGTAGTGACGTTTACCAGATTTGGATTAGGCATACTTGTTCTTTGTCAGGCACAGGATGACTCGAAGTTGGGGAACACTCACAGGAAGTCGGGGTTACTGAGCATACTAATCGTAATGTTAACAGAAAGATCCTCGATTGCTCGGCTCAAGGTCTTGTTTCTGCACATCCACGATTCGCCTCCGATAGTTTCTTGAATGTTAGGGATTTGAAGAAATCCATGATAGCTCTCCCATCCACCGTTTGAATTTCATCGCAACCAATGAGCCCCGTATGCAAGACTCTACTTGATACCTCCCATGAGAATCTGTCATCAGCGTAATCCCCATTCCCGCCCATCAAGGTTATGTTTCCATTCAGTATGTCCTGCAACGCACCAAAAACTGCCGCGTAGACTTTCTTCACGTCGATTAATTATATGCACGAGTCTTCCATATACCAGCAATCTTCCGGGATGTGTGTTGGAAGGAAGACTGGATTGTATGAGGTTACGCTGTTCACTGTCGAGACCTGGACTCCGTTCCTGAATTGAAATGTGACCTCAGAGGACGCATTCATCAAAGTGCAGACAATCTCGGAAGATGTTTCGACCCAGATTTGTAGTGGCTGCTCAGGAGGGAAGTCTGGAGGAGGAGTCCAGGCTACACTGTCGAAGCCGTTTGGTAATGGGCCACTATTATACCTGTATTCGCTCGCCAGACCCTCATAGTCCCAACTGAAGGCCGAAAATATGAGTTGTTGTGGGAAAAAAAATAGAAGGAACAGGATTTTGACTAAGAAATTTAGAATATGTAGCCGGAGTGAAAGCGTAATGAGAACACCAAAAGAACCCAGTCCACAAATTGAACGATTACTACTATATCATATTTACGTTCTAGCACTAAATAGTCGGCCCCAAGAAATTGATCTCGTACGAAGCGTTCGTAGATGGAGGGTGCGTCGATAGAATACCGAAGCTTTCGGCAGAAAGCGAGGCTCTCCGAAGTATTTCGAGAGATGGATGTATGAAGTTTAAATCCAAAGGATGATTTCGTACTAGGCTCGTCCAATTCAGCGTTGGGATATCTGCCGCAATAGAATATTATTGGATGGCACCAACAATGGACAGTGTCGCAGGAGGCGCTATCGAGACTAATTTTACAGCCCTAGAAAACGGTCAGATCGTCAGAAGTAGAGTTGCATGCGATAGTTACCACCTGGGAACTTCACGAGCTTGGCAGAAGGTCAGAGTAACGAGAGATAGCCAAGCATTGACCGAGCTGAATTCCATGTTGGCGAAGGCGAATGAATTCCTCGTTGCAGAGAATAGAGCATCTAGGCCAAAAGATGTATTCCGAGATCTCACAACAGTCCACGTGTATTCAGTGTAGGCTTCGCTAATGGCCACACTGAAGAATGTGATAGTCAGAATTGAGAAGACTGTTCCTATTCTGATTGGCCACTGTTGCTTCTCTGCTGTAGAAGCTAGGGTTCCGTGTAGCTTGGAATAGTATGTATGATGTCCCAAAGCCAAGAGGACGCCAAAGAGTCCGGAACATATCATCAAAGCTGGTTGTTTCCAGTGGATGTGCCATCTAATTCTCTCGCAGCTTCCTTCGAGTGAAGCACTGCTTGGAATAGTGGAAACGGGTGGGACCTGTTCCAGCACTAGGCCGCTTTGGCAGTCTTCGAGTAGCACGTTTGGCGCGTCGCGAGATAGCTCGTGTGCCTTTGACAGCGAACGGCATAATGAAGCTTCGGAGGTATCCTCATCCTTTCTAGACGCCGAGCTACCGGTCTCTGATAAGGCTGAAGTTGGACATGATGGTGTAGCAGCAGGTGCTGGAGTCGTTTCGGAGAATTGTGTTGCAGTCTCGATGGGCAAGAGATCAATTATGTCCATGCTATGATAGACCAAGGACGTTTCTGTAGAGGGCTAAGCGGCCAGCCAAGGCAATACAGCACAGGAGAATCTTTAAGTACGCCTTAGAGGAAAGTGTGGAGCCTATGTAGTCGAGGCGATGAAGTCAAGGTATGATCTCACATCAATGAGCACCGGACCATGGGAAATGGATCGTGCGATGAAGTGCAGTAAAACGGTTCGCCATTATGTGGATCAGCACTCGATATGAAAAGTGTGCTCTTCATTGCCTCGATCAGATCCAAACAAAGGTTTTGCGCCCCAGATTCAGTCAGTTCCAGTCGTCAGCAAGGATATCAAACGCCACATGAAAACATTCCCACGTACTAGCATTGATGCTGAGATGATAGTCTAACACAAGGCCTAGACGACCAAGAGAAATGATCAAAATCATTTGGCCTCATTATTGATACGCATATCAATTCTCTTAGGCGTACTGCTGAGCGTCTTCTTCAGCATGCATGGCAGTCTGGAATATCGAATTCTGATGTTGCTGTCGAGCAAAAGGCCTTGATTGCAATGTAGATTTGAACGCGCCTCTCGTAAATCCTATTTCTCATAGGTCAATCCATAAGCGCGTATCTGCCTGCACTCACCGTTGTTTTGCATTGTACCCGGGGCAGACGGCTCGGTGAGGTCGGGTAAAATTGTTTAAATTAACTGACGTGCTGTGCTACCATCTGGTGAACATTGAAATTTGATTAAGACGAATGTAGCTGCTGCCTTGAGCGTAACGTGCAGGAGGATTGAAATTTTCTGACATTATCTCGCATGTGAATGCCGGCAATGTATGCAATGCTACTTCGTGAGAAGGCGCCTCTTCACAACCCCTGACTTCAAGACAATTTCATGGCTGATGAGAGGCAAATGATGAATGGCCTTCGGACAATCGAAGAACAAGCAGGCAGCATGACAGAACGCGGCAGTGTCTGCTCGAGTCGTGCAAGTAAGGCAATATAAATTTCAGACCAAAAGCGGAAGTAGCGATATTCCCAAGTAAATAGAACGGTGGCAGAGAGCATAAGCAGACCATATTCGATGCCTTGTATCAACTCTGATATCCCAAGTGGTGTTGTAATGGGTATTGCATCCATCTATCCTTCCCAGGTTTCCTGGTAGATGCCCGAACTCCTAGTATGCAATTGTATGTAGCGCAAATTCAAGCAATCGGCGTTTCAAAGACCAGCGAGATCCCATCATCACCAGCAGTGACTATCCTCATGCCATCACCCTGCACAAAGCCCAGAACACCACCACCTTCGCCATCTCCTCTGTGCCCCTTCCACTCCTTCACGAATCCAGAATTAGCCATGCCAGTTCCTCCTCTAGTGTCCCACCTTCTCACCACACCATCCATACCACAGCTCGTCAACAGCCATCCTCCAGTCTTCGAGTTCTTGACAAACTCAACCTTCACGACGGAGTAGTCTTCATGAGCTTCTTTGATATGCCGCCGTACTGCGAATCTGTGCGCTGAATCGAAAAGTGCGATACTGCCATCCACACTGCCTGCAGCCAGAAGCGTCAATGGCGGAGGGGCGAAGGCCAGTGTCTCGATACCGTCTCCTTGAGCTTGAAGATCTGCCAGTATTTGACCTGCTTGGCCAGCAGATGCAGCACTTCCCGAGGCCTTTCCACCAGCTTGTTTTCCACTCTTCACTTTCGACGCCGCACCAGCTCCTCCTCTACCTGCTGGCGCAGCACCAGAAGCTTCACCTCCTAATCTGGGTAGGCCGACAACTTTGATCGCACCGCCTGCTCCGCCAACCACGACAAACGCTCCTGTAGGTGCAATTGCAACACTGTATAGACCCCCCTCAACGGCGAATCTCTGATCAAGAGATGTGAGCCCGACTACATATGCACCACCTTCTCCTTGTGTCAAACCAGCCGCAGCACCCTCTCCAAACACATCCCAGACGTATAGACTACCATCTTCACTGACCGTAGCCAACAACTTCCCATCACTTGACCACGATCCAGCTGTACAGCTCTCTGTATGCAAGAAGTAAGACTGAACAATCTGCAACGGCGCGTCTTTACTCGAGGTATCGACTGTGTAAACCCAAACTGACCCATCATTCGCCCCAAGCGCAACCGTATTCTCATAAGCGGGATTCGGACAAGGAATCAACCAATTGATCTCCTCTACCTCCTGCACCTCTGCCAAATATGCCCATTTCTGCCCAGCTTTATCCTTTTGTGCATAAGCCCTCAACCTCCCATCCAAACCCCCAGACAGTAATACCTCTCCTTTTGGCAGCGTAAACGTCAAAGCATTTATCGAATCTGTATGTCCCTCCAACGTAAAGATAGCCTCAAGACCTTTCCTTTCCGTCCTCTCACTCGGCGCACTCTGATAACTAGCCGGTAACACAGGTCCCTCCTCTTTCGGCGTACTATCAAACACATACCCAATACCCCCCGCATCCTCTCCTTCACTTCCTCCTGTAGCTATGATATTGGGCAAGAGTGGGTGTTGGGCAATGGTGAATATGCTGTCTTTGAAGGCGTCGAAGTGGGCGGAGGAGTCGTTTTGGATTTCGATTTCTTGCATTATTTCATCATCGTGAGCCGAGGGGTCTTCGTCGTCTTCAGGGCCAGAATCCATGGCTGCGTCGCCGTCGGAGAGGATTTCTTCGGCGGCTTCGTCGGCGTCGAGCATGGTGGCTTCTTCTTCATCGCCGGAATGAGGGTCGTGGAATTCTTGAGGGGTGGACATTGTGATTGAGGGTTTTGGAGGAGTTCAAGATGAGGTTGGGAAGTGAGAGATAGTCTTGAGAACTTAAAGACCCTAAGAAGGTTGAGAAAGGAATGGAAATAAGTATGAGGAGAGAAAGTTTGACTCGGTGGTTCGGTGCACTTTATGTTCCTGACTTGGAAGCTTCCAAAGTTGCTTGATAATCGAGGATTTTGGAGCGAACTTTTTTTCGCCTCGATTGATGACCAAATTAGTCCGTGCACGAGGGGCAGCCTTATTTACCCCTCTATGGGTTTTGCATGGTGCTCAAACGTCTACTGCTCTGTAATGAATGAATGCAATATTCTTTACACGTGTCCAGAATTAATGAGGGTGTGTTGTGAGAAGATTTGATGCTTAGTCTTCAGTATCCTCCTTACCTTCTTCATATGCGGCTGACAGGTCTCAAGAGTTTGAGAGCTTTACATGATTATTTGAAGTCAAGTGAGGTCAGAGAGGTCAGATCCTTAATTTCATTAGAAAAGCTTCCATGTCAAACATTATCATCTACAGGATATCAATTCTAAAGGACAAAAAGACGAAATCCAGAAGGAATTCCTAGGCAATGCAATGTGAATTCAAAGCTTCGCGCCCTTCTTCCGTCTAGCCTCCTTCTCTTTATCTCTAAGCAACCGTCTCAAGATCTTCCCACTCGGACTCTTAGGAATGACATCCAGAAACTCCACGCCGCCCTTCAACCACTTATGTCTAGCCTTATGCGATTCAACGTGCTTGCAGATATCTCTTGCTACCATACGATCATTCTCCTCCAGGCCAACAGAGGCAGCTTTCACCACGAAAGCTTTTGGAACTTCACCAGCTGCATCGTCGGGGACAGGGATGACAGCACAGTCTGCGACTGAGGGGTGGGTGAGGAGGTGAGCCTCTAGTTCTGCGGGTGCGACTTGGAGACCTTTGACTTTGATTAGTTCCTTGATTCGGTCGACGATGAAGACGTGTTCGTAGCCTGAGGGGGCTTTGCGAATCACGGCTTCATCACCGGTACGCATCCATCTTCCTTTTCCATCTGTATCCGCGAGGAACGTCTCCTTGTTGGCCTGGTCGTTGTTAAGGTAGCCGAGAACGACAGAGGGTGATTGAACAACCAGCTCGCCGGGTTGATCGTATCCTTCGATCTCGACGCCATCGATGGACATGATCTTGGCTGTAATGCCTGGGAGGAGCGACCCAGAAGAACCAAACCAGATATCTGTCTCGGCACTGGAGCAAACGACGGTACTAGTTTCGGTGAGACCGTAACCTTGGCGAATCTTCCAGGATGGGTATAGACCTTGCAGCTCTTCTGCAGTCTCGGCACCTAGAGGTGCAGCTCCCGTGAATACCGACTCGACGCTACTAAGATCAAACTTGGAGCACGCTGGCTGGTTCTTGGCCATGCCAATGATGATCGGAGGAACCTAGCACGTCAGTCACTGGTCCTTTAAACTTTGGAATCGACTTACTAAGTACAAAGTGGCAATCTTGTGAGTCTGGATCGCTTGAAGATACGATTGGAGCTCGAATTTTGGCAGGATGATGCAGCCATCTCCTCGCCATGTGCTGGCTTGCGCAATGACGACCAATCCGTAAATATGACTTAATGGTAAGAGGCCAAGAGCAACCTCGGAACCATTTCCTGGGCGCTGATCTCGGGTCGGCTTCTCAAATGCCGCGATTTGCATGACATTCGCGATCACATTGTGGTGACTGATCATAACTCCTTTCTATATATCACTCAGCACTTTGTACTCAGGTATGTTGATCAGGAAAGTTTGACAACTTCCGTTCTTGGAACTTGGCGAAACTTACGGGTAGTCCTGATGTCCCACTGGAATAGCAGAGGTATGCTGTTTGTCTTGCGCCTTGACCCTTGTCCCATTTCAATGGCTCAAGCTCGGGCAGTTTCCCGCCCGCCTCGATCAATTGTCCGACGGTCTTGAATGGTACAGATTTGTTGCCAGAAAATTCCTTGGGCATCTCCAAGATATACACTCGATTGTTCGGAATTCCTACAGCTTTGGCGGCTTGTAAAGATGTTTCGAGGAGTGGTATGCACTATTTAAGGAGTATTAGCAGTTTGCAAATTGCCCGTTTTTCTAAGCGCACTCACAGTGAAAAGAGCTTTGGCCCCTGAAGATTTCAATTGAAATTCCAGTTCCGAGGCAGAATACGCAGCATTTGCGGGCGTTGCGACTCCAGAAAGACGGTGTACTGCGTATGCCAAAGTCATTGAATCAACCTGCAAATTATTAGACAATCCCACGAATATCATTGTCTCAACATACTGTGTTCAGCGCAAATATTCCAATCACTTTGTCCCATTCCATCCCAGCATTTGGTTGCCATCCGAATTCTTTCGAAAGTGCTCGTGCCAAATAGTCAACTCGGTCAACCATTTCCACCGCCGTATACGTCTTCCCAGACAGCCCACAAGTAAAGGGGTTCCGCGACTCTTTTAGAGGACATCTTCCGTATGCGTCGTCAAGCATGAACTGGCTGATGGGTATCGTATCGGGGGGGTCTGATATCAACCATTGTTAGCAGAAAATCCTCCACGAAATCAACACGACGACACGAGCGATTGAGTTTCGTTACGATCAATAGAATCACTTACCACATGGTAGCTGGGGAACCCATGAAGGAGAAGTAAATCCCATCTTGTATGGACGTGCTTGTGTAACAGCAACCAATCTGTGCACAGGCTTGAAGATCTCTCGGGATCTTGCCTCGAGCGATCCAAACTTAATCTCCTATTCCTCCTCTCAATGTAATGATCGAGGTCTCCAAGATCGAGCTTCGAAAGGAAAGGCTGAAAGAGAGAAGGAGAGAAGGAGAGGACAACAGGTGTGTGAGACAGAAGAACGGATATAAATGATGAGGAAAAGAAAAAGGCACGCAGGGTGAGACATCGAGGATTCACTTGACCAACCATAGCTTACCCCATATTCGGTAGCACACCAAGACCCGGATGCGGGGTTTGATCATCACAATTGAGCTTCCCGAGCCACCGAGGTCAAGTCTCATAGAGGCTAGCCTTCTTCGGCATAGGGGTAGCCTTTTCTGGCCTCCTCTGAAGTCAATCGGAGTTAATAATGCATCACGTGAGTATACAGGAGGTGATTCGAGGATCAGAGCCTGACTCGTGTAGTTTGACAGATACTCGGTCAGGTATGGTTGAAACTTTGCTAAGGGTCTAGAGCCTCGGGTCTGGATGTACGGATGCTGTAGTGTTGGCTTGAGGCAGTTTCCAAAGCAAATCCTCAGAATACCACCTCAGCAGAATACGGAGCTTGGAAAAACACACTGTACCGCTGATAGCGATTGTTCAAGACACCTCACCCGATCCTCTGATCAGGCTTGCTGCTGTATTTTCTCTCTTATCAAGTTATCATTTCGTTGTCTAAGCCATTCGTCACCTTGTGACCTGGATGGGAGCACAGAGGAAGATATTTTGGTGTCGGGCACACAACTCGGCAAGCATCACAATCCCGAGTTGTGTTGCCGAGTTTTGCTCCACCCCTTTTCAGAGCGAAATGTCTTGTAGTACGATTTTCGGCCAGCGATTCTCAACTTGCGTGCTCGAAACTCAAATTTGAGTTTTAGAGTTCTGTCTGGACCCTTCTTCCTTTCGGGATGAGATGCCCCAAGCTTGGTGTCGAACAGGTGGCGCTTGCATGGCGGCTTGATTCCGCACAGACTTTTCCCAACAACCTCCCACAGCATTTTGAACAACAACGAGGAGCTCATCTAGACCACGACGCCGTGGATAGAGTTTACTAGTCCAAGATCAGTTGGAGAGTATTGAACAGCTTCGCAGACACTAGCAGCTCTCGACTTCGAAGGGATGTGACAGAGCCAGGGCACACTGCAAAATACCTTTCTACCAGCAGCTCTGCCACACCAAAGACATCTGCGACTACTCGAGAGAACCGGCAGGCTTCTAGAGGAGTTAAACGGGCAGAGGAAATGAACATCATACCCGCTAGCATCGTGCGGCCTGGAAAGACAAGGAAGTCTGGTTTGAAGACTTCTGGAATCAGGGTGAAGCAGGCGCAAGACATATATCTTCTTGGAATAAGGGCAACAGAGTCTTGAAGGGAAACTATGGTATATACTGCATATCGTAATTCTGCAGAGATGAGTAAGTCTATTCAGCTGTAGTAAATTGCTTTGTGAATTATGTTTGCTTTTGGATCAGCTGCATTGGAATTTAATTCGCATTATCTTCCCAGCCGTAGTCAGAGAATCAACGCAGCAGCTCTCTCTGTCATGCTGTTAGGTCTGAAATCCAGGTACCCTGCTCGATGACCGTATTGTCCGTGCTAGTGACCGAACATATCGACTTCGCTTCACGACGATCTGATTGAAGATACACAAACTACCTCCTCCTTGTTTCTGATCAAATTGTACCTGCCGTTGACCGATCATATCAACTTTAAGCGGTGAAGCCGTGGTACCGAGCGGATGGAAATCATTTAACCTTCTTGCGAAGGACCCTCTGCTTATGCCGTCGCGGACTTGGAGAATGAGATTTTCTCCCGCGTACATCGTTTGGACAAACTTCTCAGCTTCAAGTTCAGAAGACGCGGAGCGAAGCGGATCACACTCCCATCATGTCATCATGACCGATGGTGTTGACCTCTCGGCATGAAAACCACTTGTCACAAGCTCGGACGCCGACTGATGAGACAATCGACTTCGTTGCCATGCTAGATATCACTAGCAAGCTTCCTGACAAAGTTCCTCGTCCTGGTCCTCCCGATCTCATTTTCGGCTCAGACAATGGATTTCCTTACGCCAAGACCTCCCCCTGGGTCGATCTTTCCACTTAGCTCCAAGAGTTGGTCACTGAGAAAATCAAGGCCCACGCCATAGAGAACATCAAAGAGAATCGCATCGACAAATACATCCAATTATCTTCCTCCCGCAACAGGATCAGGAAAGGATGCGAGATCGAACAAAGTTGATCTGAATCGAAATAGGAGCATTCCTGCTTTGCCCATGCTTCCGAGCGGCACCGAGGTCTCCTTGGGCATGTATCCGGAGCTGGTGGAGCGGACCAAGTATGTAGGCATATTATCATTTACCCAGGTCTATAAGCTCATGCAGCTGCTGGGAAATTACCACTGCCAACACTGCTTTGCCTGTTTTGATGCTCTGCTTTGCATTCTAGACTGCTAAACGTCCGTCCGTCATGGGGAGCGTTTTTTGGGGGGGGGGGGGGCAAAGCCACATCTATCAGAGAGCCACGTACAATGAAATACACTATGGGGAGACATGAACAGGAAGTCTCTTGTACCCCAATGCTAAGGACAAGGATGAAGGACAATGGAGCATGTGGCGCTGTCCACTACTTCAGAAGACAGCCAGCTACTGCTTCTACTATGAAGCATGAGTACATGGAGCATGCTGAGAAGCAGAAGATTGACAAGTACTTCTTTTCTTGTCTTGTCTTGTCTTGTCTTGCTGAGTCTTCATCCTCATATGATATACGGTAGTTATGCTGGAGAAGCAAAAGGGATTGCGTGCACGGACCATATGTTCCCCTCAGTGCTTCGGTCTGGACTTAATTTTTGCTGCACCACTAGGTGTAAGAGAGTTAGGAAAACTGCTAGAGATGACGAAGATTCTTTCCTTTGAGTGAAAGATCAAAGTATCTCTGTCTCTCCGCCATCGTCATCTTTTCTGCAGGTGAATACTAGAAATGATGTTGAAAGCAAGCGTTTTGCGCTCGGACCACCGCGACTGCCTTCTAGCGGGGTCGTCGACTGCCTTCGTTCCTTCCTTCTCCAACAACGACGACCGCGCACGTCAAATTCTCTCTCCGCACCTATTCCGACCACGACCTTCCTTCGTCCTTTAACATCTTACCTACACTACCCCTTTACTCCTTTTCAGGATCGACTTCATCTGTTCAGTTTACGCAGAAGTCTGTCTGAATAGTTCTATAGTCCTACACCTTTATACTTCTCTCCTAGTTTGACAGCTGCCGGAGGTTGCGCGGACTGCAGTATCCCGCTGCTAATCCACTCGCAGCAATTCGGTCTCAAGACGACGCTGCCAGCAATTGACGAAGTCGATTTACGACCTGATTCAAAACGAGTCGTCCAAATCGAGTTCGCCTGGCCTAAAGGTAAGACTATCTTCCTTCTCCTCTCCCATCCGGCTTCTCTCTACTTACTGCAATTGTGCTGCCAGTCTTCTCGCAGCAACTCAGTCTCAAGACGACGCTGCCAGCTATTGAGGTAGTCCGCTCTACGACCTGGTCCGAAACGAGTCGCGTGGTCCAAATGTTAGACTCTCTTCCGTCTCCTCTCCTATTTCGCTTCTTTCTACTGACTGCAATTGTGCTGCTAGTCTTCTCGCATTCACTTGGATCTTATTACACAAACAAGGCTACCAGCTTTTGTAACTAATCCGATTATCAGCTTAGTGAGTTGCCAGTCGTGTTCGCCCTCAAAGATGCCAGTCGCATTTGAAGATACTAGTTGTGTTCAGAGGCGCCTGCTTATCTGTTCCTCTCGCCCTTGAAGATGCCAGTCACGTTAGAGAGAGGCCTGCCTATCTGTTCCTCTCGCCCTCTTCTTCTGACCAGAGTATCTGCTGACAGTCTTCTCGTAGCACGCTTCAATCTCAAGAAAAGACTACCAGCTATTGTACAGTGATCCGATTATCAGTCTAATTAATACGAGTCGCATCCTAAGGTAAGACTACCTCTGTTCCCAGTTTCCTATACTAACTGCACTGTTGTGCTCCAGTTTACTCACAGGTACTTTATCGTCAGAAATGTCCCAGTTATTATGGGACAATCCAATCATCGACCTAGTCCCTACCAAGTCGCATTCGATTAACACCATGTCCCTCGCTATCGATATAATTTCCCCCACTGCCGACCCGATGTCCCTCACTGTCGACCCGATGACTCTAGTCACAGACACAGTATCTACAGCCATGGGCACAATGTCTGTTACTACTAGCATTACTATGCCCAGCTTAGTCGTCAGACTTAAGTTAGACGTTGGCAAAGCTCAAGACATCTTGAACTCTCCTGCTACATCAACTCGGCGTCGTACCCTCCGAAAGACAGCCGCTTCAGCTGTAGAGAAGTCTGCCAGTCGACTTACTAAAAGAAGCAGTGTCGGTGAGGAGGCCCCAGCTATAAAGGTTTCTGCCAGTCAACTTGCCAAGAAGAGAAGTCTCGATGAGGAGGCCGACTTTGAACTTCATAATGATGATCATTCGACAGACATTGATTCTGCTGAAAGCTTACCAAGCCCCAAGCCAAGCAAGAGAGTAAGAGGTCAAGCAAAGAAGGTACAGAACGTTCCTTATCATAGCGATAAGACTTTAGCAAAGCCGGAGCCGCATGACAAGCCTCTCGTCTGGGCAGCCAAGCGACAGCAGCTATGCGAGACACTTCCTGCTTATAGGGCTTACCAATCCGGTGCTTACACAAACAACGGCATTCTTCATGGCTTTCTGATCGATGCTGAAGTCGGCGCTCTCGACAAATTTGACGATCAAATTATCATTACGACTGTGTAGGTTCTCCTCCCATGATACCAATAATATCGACTAATAAACACAGGGGCGGCGACCGAGAAAAAGACGATGCAGGTAATACAGTTCAGAAGACTGCTAGCGACACAAAGGCAGCTGGCCTTGCATCTATCCGTGCGAAGGAGAATGGCAGTGCAGTCTTGGTCATTGCTGGTAAGTGAACTTCCTAGCTATCGTTTGTTCTTATGACACGACATATACCCCTGCAAAAGTCGCATCTTTCAACAAATATTTGCCCCATTTAGCATATTTCCCAATGTGCTTTTCTGACGTCACATCAGGTCAAGGCAATAATCTCAGTCCCTCCAAGCTTCCCCACTACTATAACGTCCTCGGCTGGTTCAAGGTTACGGATGTTTGGCGTGAGACTGAGATCAAAGTATGGAAGATCAGATTCGAGAAAATCGATTTGACTGAGAAATCTTGGTGGGCTGAAAATGGTCTCTACCTCGATGCTCCAGCGCCTCTCACTCCGAACTACGACTCTCCAAAGGCTGGATCTTCAGTCTGCCAACATTGCCAAAAGTCCAGCAAGGAGATTTATGAGCAAGGGTGGACTTGTTTGGAGACTACATGCATCAATTTCTTCAAGTTCGATGGCAATGCGAACCCACTCGGCGAGCTGAGCTACAATGTTGCCTTCCTCACAGAGCGCACTCGATATTCTGGACCAAACCCAGGCCCTGTGGCTCCTCCACTTCCGACTCAGCAAGACCTCGATAACGCCCACAGCCCGTACGACGAGAGATTCAAGAAAGGTATCGTCTGCCCTGATTGTGGGTGCTGCAGTCGTCGGGTAGATTGGCATCAATGGGCATGCGAGAACCCCGAGTGTTCCTTCGTGCATCACCTGAATGCCAGATCTGTTAGTGTAGTCCAGGCAATTGCCGACTCACCCACTTCCAAGATTCTTACAGAGTACACATATCCCAGCATCCGCACCGGCGAAATGATTGCTGGCCAATGGTCAGTCTATGAATATGTACTTCCCGGACCTGATGGCTCGGTTGCCGGCTGGGTGCGCCTATTCAAGGCGAATGGCCTGCTTAATCAACAACCAGGCGGTGCAGATGACTTGTTCCAACGAATGCAGCAAGATCATTTCAAGTTGACACGCAATCCAGCTCGGTGCAAAGGAGGTACGTTCTCAAGGTCAAATTTAGCTTCATTTTCGCTAACCTTGTCTAGCAACTTCGGAGATCTTGACTTCTCACTATGCATCGAATTGGGTGAGTCTTACTTTTCTATCGTCACTAAAGAATCAATGCTCAACTTCTGCAGGGCGCTCTGTACAAATATGGCGTTACTCCTACCACGACAGGCTTCGATGAAGCTCCAACCGCAATCATCAAGGCGTTAAAGCGACTGACATGGGCTGGCGAATACGCAGTCACTGGTAATATGCAACAGTTCCAAGCCTTCAATGAGCTTCTGCTTCTTGGTTACCTCGAGAAGGGCCATATCGATGTGAGTCGAGTATCCCTCACTACTTTGCGTTTGCTAATGTACATAGTATCATGATGATGGGGAAAAGACCCTTGGCCCCACGGTTGCTACTCTTTCCCTTGGTTCTGACGCGACGATGCACTTTCGACCAAAGAAGAACAGCCCAATTGGTGTGAGTGGAAAGGGTAAGAAGGCCACCAAACCCGACTACCTGAAGATCATCCTAAACCATGGAGATCTTCTCGTTATGCACGGCACAGATATCCACAAATACTACGAGGTGAGCGCGCCGCGAGACGTGAAGAACGACATATTTCTTTTGCTGATACGGATAGTAGCATGCGGTCAACCCTAATGGCAAGCTGCGTTTTGCTTTGACTGGTCGCTATGTCAGACCCGAAATGATGGACAATGCTGTCGATCGTGCGAATGCCTTTCGCGGTGGTATTCTTCCCCCAGGCCATGAACAGTACGACTACGATGGCGAATTCAATGCGCAACCAGTCCCACGACCATTGAATATTCATGCCCAATACGAAGCACTCACCCGAGTCATTGTCCAACAAGGTCTCATGACTTCAGAGGCAGCAGCTCAACTAACACGAGCTATTGAAGGCGTTCTCACCCAATCTTAAGTCGTCTGAAATGGTGGAACATTCGACATTGCTATCTTGCGCAATATGTTATATGGCGCCATGGATTTGCACGATATTTTAGCGATGTATATTAGCACTCATTGCATTTGCAGTAAAATTACTGGGGATGGTAGGGGACATTTACATAGCATGGTTTCAGCACAGCATAACTGGCGTTGGCCTTAGCGTAAAATCGATGCTTTCTCAACATTTCCATGTCCCTAAATGCTTGGTTCAATATTGTGATGCTACATGTACAAACTGGCAACAGCGGTAATATCCCTCTTGATCATCTCCTGACAAGTCTGCATCTTTGTAAAGAGCTCCGGGTCTCCAATAATCCTCGCTGCATTCTTCACCTCCCTGCATGTCTCATCCAACCTCGTAATAACCCTGACAATGGTACCCTCAAGAACATCCGTCAAGTTGGTAATGTTCTTGAAACTCATGCCTCGTGCCCATTCATACACCACTTCCATCAACCCGAATCTTGGTCTCGAAACAAAATCATTCGAATCATCAGAAGACAGGATAACTTGATGATAAGTCTGCCTCTCATTCACCTTCTCCGAAATCTCAATAATAGTCTTCATCCCCTTCTCCAAATTCCCCGTCAAATTCGGAACCATATCCGTCTTCTCCTGAAATACGAAAGCAGATAGCAAAGCGACGATTTCAGCAGGTTCATAAGCAGCGAGGACATTATCGAGAATGAGTTCTGTGAGGACGAGTTCATCTGCGGAGTGGATTTCGCAGGCTACTTTACCTTTTAGTTGGACGCGGGAGCTGTCGTCGATGAAATCGAGGTCTTTGAGGACTTGGATTCGTTGTTCGTAGTCCGGGAGGAGTTGGAGGTTTTGATCGGACATTAGTTGGCGGAGTTGGGAGATATTTTCTTGGATTAGCCATTGGTCGTGGCACATGGCGAACTGTGGTATTGTTAGTACTAGCTAGAGATGCAATGGGACGGAAGGTACATACGTGCTTGACGAATTGTGGACATGATAGACAGGCTGCTTTCTGCGCAATTATAGCTTGCTCGTTGCGTTTTGCGATGAGTTCACGCAGCGCCAGGTCTTTGATCTTTGTCAAGTCCATTTCGTTCCATTCGTCCAAGTCCCAAGATTGGCAGACTCGCCAGAGCTGATCTCTTGCTGCTTGCTGTCCATCGCCTCCTTCTCCTCTACCGAAGATCTCTGGAACCACTCCCTTGAAGACCGTTTTTGTGACACACTCTATATCGTTGACTGGGATAAAGAGATTCTTCCAGCTGATCGCCTTCTTGGTTTGAGGCAGCTTGGTGAACAGCTTTCGGTATTTTGGTAGGAAAGGAAGCAGGTCGGTAGTGTCTCGTGCATCTCTTTTGGTTCTGATCTCGAGAACGTGTACTGTTGGAGGTGTACTGTTGACGGCACCTTCCTTGAGAAGAATACCTGGGGTACGAACGCCGTCCTTGTCGTAGATGATGAGTCTTTTCGGAGAAAACATTCTTCGTCCAACGGGTGTGGCAAGCAAGCCGAGATGCAGATCAAGGGTAAGCTGCCTGTAGTTCTGAGCAGCTTGAAGGCAGGTATCAAGATCCATGTCGCAGATGTCACAAGCCTCGCGCTTGATCTTTGCTAAATCTGCCTCGGAAACTTTGATAGACTTCTCGTGCTCGGGCAGAAGTTGCTGAGTAGCGTGCTCGCTGAAACTCCGCTTGATCATTTCCTCGATTTTCAAGGCTTCCACACGAAGCAAGTTCAAGATCATGTTGTATGTCAATCTGAACTGTGACGTGAGCTTTGATGGGTTTCCTAGAATCATTTCTTGCAATTCTCTTGCAGGAGGAGCTTCACCTACTCCGCCAGGAGTGACAATGATGACCGAGCCCACAGGATCGAGGCCACGACGACCAGCTCTGCCAGCCATTTGTGTATACTCTCCAGGGTGTAGGTCCCGGAATGAGTGACTGTCGAACTTTCGGTAACCCGAGAAAACGACTGTCCGAGTCGGCAGATTCAGGCCCATCGCAAAAGTCTCCGTGGCGAATAGTACCTTCACCAAAGTCTGCGCGAAGAGGATCTCCACAACTTCCTTGACAATAGGTAGCAGACCACCATGATGGACTGCAATGCCTCGGCCAAGCATGTCTCGTAGACGTACGATTTGGGGTAGAACCCGATCTTCAGGTTTGAGCCTGGCAATCGATTTCTCGATGATCATATGAACTGCGCTCTTCTCGGTTGCAGTACAGAAGTCCTGGTTGCTAAGCGCATCCGCGTTCTCCTCGCATCGCTTCTTGGAGAAAACGAAGATGCACGCAGGTAGCAGACTCTCCTTCTTCAAGAACTGCACCATGTGTACCCACAAAGTCTTGTCCTGAGCAGCAGTTGTCCGTCCGCCGGGCTTGCCTCCTCGGCCCATATGTCCAGGGTTATGACTGGCTCTGGGAGGTCCTCCGCGTCCCCGCTGTTGTGCACCACCACGTTGCTGGCCACCTCCTCGTTGGTTTCCACCTCTCTGGTTCCCGCCTCGTCCTCCTCGAGCATTGCCTCCAACACGAGTGCTGGCTTCTGCAGCTGGCAGAGCCTTGACCTTGTTTCTGCCAGACAAGATATCGTTTGCCTCCTTGTAGCCCTTCTCAAGGAATCGCTTCTCTGAGTCCACGATCTTGACGATGCCCTTGTCAGCCCAGAGATAGTGCTCCAGGGGGACTGGCCGCTTTGGAGTTGAGATGACATAGATGTCTTTCCGCTTCGTTCGCCCAACCCATGAAGCAAATTCATAGGTGTTAGGAACAGTGGCCGAAAGTAGAATCAACGTGACATGCTCTGGCAACATGATAATGACTTCCTCCCATACAACACCTCGCTCTTGATCATTGACGTAGTGAACCTCGTCAAATATTACGAACTCCACATCTCGGATCAGATCTGCTCCTCTGTACAACATACTCCGCAGAATCTCGGTCGTCATGATCAGACAACTGGCCTCGGGTGCAATTTGTACATCTCCAGTGAGAATTCCAACTTCGTCAAAGATCTGTCTGAAGTCTCGGAACTTCTGATTGCTCAGTGCCTTGATGGGCGATGTGTAGATGGCCTTCGTCATGTGCTTCGCTGCCAGAGCAATAGCATATTCTGCCACGACTGTCTTTCCAGCAGAGGTGTGTGCAGCCACGAAGACAGAATCTCCGTTCTCGAGATGGTACACTGCTTCCTTCTGGAATGTATCCAGCTCGAACGGCCACTCTCTTGCCATGTCTGGCACCAGCTCTCTGAAGTTCGTGATCTCTCTCTTGACATCCACCATATGTGCCCATTCTCGACCACCTCTCTTTGCACTCGAAGCAGCCAATACACCGTGTGGTTCCAGAGCAGGGAATTCAACCGGCAATAACGAGTCGATATCGTCCTCCCCATCGTTTCCGGAAGATACACCGGAATCTGTCGACCCGCTCCGACCTTCTTTCTTGTCCTCATTGTCCAATTCTTGCACAGGCTCCTTGTCCAACACACTCTCGACCTCCTCTGCCTCCTTCACTTCCGCCTCATCCTTCTTAATCTTCTTGAATTCTCCGCCCCGCTCGAATCCCGGCGGGATTTCAAGTAGTCCTCCCTCCCCACTGAAGTTTATAACCCTCTCCAGCTTGCTCTTGCCGCTTTCTAGTTGGACTGCATTCTCATTCTTCACAATCTGACCTTCCAACGCAGCAGTAGCTTCGACGCCCTCTAATCCACCCGGTGCGAATGGGAAGAACCCTGCTGCACCGCGGACGAAATCTGCTCTATTGGCTGGCTTCCGCAGGAAGGAGGTACTGTTTTTGGCGGTTGCGCTGTTGGCGGGAACGGTGACTTCTTTGTAGCCTGTTACACGACCGGAGAGGCCTTCACGGGTGAAGCGGGTTATGGTTCGGGTTTGGGTTGGGGCGATTTTGTAGAGGGAGGTGTAGTCTGTGGGTGTGTCCCAGCGTCTGTTTGCGTATTGTTGTCAGTATTGTGCGCTGGATGAGGAAATGGAGCTGGAGGAGCGTACTGTTGGAGTTTGTTCAGCCATTCTGTAGAAAATGAGGTTGAGGGCGTGAGGTATTTCTGCTCGAGAGAGGCTTTGAGAGCTTCTGGGGACTGCTTGATGCGTTTTCGAGGGCGTGTTGAATCGAGGATGCCGTCAATCCAGTCGTCTGCTAGAGAGTCGCTGTTGCTCGAAGAGATATGTACTCTCTCAAGAGCATCGACCAAGGAATCTGCCATCGGGAACTGGTGTGTGCCAGTGTGGGACTAGTTTGTGGTTGTTGATCCAAGAGGTCAATATTTTGCAAGGCGTCACGAAAATACGCGAGGCTGAAAAGTGAAAGCTACCCCGCCATCAACAATCCCAGTATCCCAAATCTCGACAATACTTGAAGGTCATTACAAGTTCCATTGACTATTTGGTATCTGACTACCCATATGTACCGAATACAGAACTCCGAACGTGTCCATTGATGCAGTTCCAAAGCAAACACAGACGCCAAATACCACTGTGCCCCTCCATTACCACATATCCATCTCTGCCATTGCAGCCTCTTCATCATCGTCAAATCCACTCTCGGCCACAATTGTCTTACTGATAGCGGGAACAGGTTGCGCATTCCCAGAGGTCGCCTGCAACATTTCCTCCTCCGCCAACAACGCGTCAAGATCATCATCAAACGGCTCATCCTCTACAGCAGGCGCTGTCGTAGCATTCCCAAATATACTCGTCCCATTCTGAGACGCAGTTACTTCCGCCGGTTGTTTCCTAGCAGCTCTTGGTGTAGCATTATACAAATCATCCATCTCGACATCCACATCCGCATTGGCTTCTGGTGTCTTCGGCCTCTCACTCGCTCTCTTCTCAAATATCGGAGCAAGAGGTACATCCTTCTCTCGTTCTCCATTTTCTCTTGCAGGTAAGGTGGGTTCATCGAATAAGTCATCGTTGTCTGGCTTCGGCTTGCCTTCATTGATCCATTCCATTCGCATCATTTGCATGCGTTTCTTGTGGCCCATCTTCTCTACCATTGCTAACGCGTCGAGAAATCTTGCTTTGGGGAAGAGGTCATCGAGCCATAATTGGTAGAAAGAGAGGAGTCTAGCCGCGTCGGAGTACTAGACTTGTAAGTGATTAGACTTTTCGAAGGGTCGGTTGGAAAGTACCTCATGTCCCTTGCCCTTGAATTTGAGGTGATGCTTCGCCCTGTTCCGTAGCTTAGGTATGCCATTTGCTGAAAGTAACCTGCATGAATAGTTGGCATAGCTTCGCAGATGTAAAACTCAATTCCATACCTATTCTCGTCCAACCTCACTCGTGGGGCTCGTGGTTTCCTGGTGATCTCTACTTCCGCATCCACAGCCTGCTTCGCTTTCTCCTCATCTGCCTTTCTTTGCCTCTCCTTGGCTTTGCTTGAGACGTAGTTTTCGGAGAATGGATCATCCTCATCGTCGACACCGTAATTGAAGAGATCATCCAGTTCGTCCCCTCCAGCGGTAGGCCCTCCTGTAGGAAGAGTTCTAGTTTCGGTATCTGACATTTTCGGAATGCGATTTCGGTATCTCGTGGGATATAGTTGTCCAACACCTAATTCGGCTGCTCAAGAACCTCTCAATTGTCTGAATCGTTGTTGTCGAAATCCCTCAGTCAATCTACACGAAAGCGCGTTCAAACAATCGAGGGACGCGACCTGCGTCTTGTGCGAAAAAGGCCACCGTATCGAAACACTAGCGCTATTCGTCAAGCTCCGCAGCAACATCACAGGAATAACATCATGCAAGCTTGACCAGCAATTGGGCCGCCAATTCCTCAGTCAAGATGTCGAACGTCGAACAGCGGCCATACGTGCCAGCCAAGAAGATCAATACCGAGTTTCCGGTACGCTTGTCCCCCAGACTTTGCAATAGAAAACAGCTAATGGGTCCCCTCTTGTAGCTCATTGACAGTGATCCGTAAGCTCCCTACACGATTGAGGATGGACGAAGAGATTTGGAGAAGAAGGAAAGAGGACTGATGAGGATATAGACATTTCAAGAGAGTTATTGGCTATGCTAGAGGCTCGGATTATGCTGCCGGAGCGGCGTTCGCGGCAGCTGGACCAGCTACGATTCTTTTGATGGAGAGGATCTCGCCTTCACTTGTGGGAAAGGGTGGTTTTGCGCCGATTATGCGGTTGACGGGCGCGATTGGAGTGACTGCTGGATTTCTGTTGACATATCAGAGATCGATCCGTACGTCTCCTGCCCCTCCTTCCCTTCCCCAGAACATCTGCTAATGAAGGATTGATGAATAGTCCGATTCTACGGCTTCACCGAAAACTCCCGCGAAGTCGACATGGACATGAAAGAAATGGTCTCGAAAGTCAAGAAAGGCGAGCCTCTATACGGCGTCAGCAGCACAACACCATATATCCAGGGCATGGCGAGTCGAAACTCGAGATATTCGGGGGTTTGGCTGCATGTTCTGCCGTGGTTCAACTTTGTGAATCATAACCAGCATGGTGTGGATACGGCGAAGTATTATCAGCAAGCGGAGAGGGAGTTGGAGGCTGAGAAGAAGTAGGGGTGAGAGTGGTTTGGGTGGTGGGGAGCATGGGGTTAAGTTAGGGCAAAGAGAGAAATGCTTTGTACATAGGGTTGGGAATCGAATTGATCATTTGTGAATTTGGTTCCTTCGTATGGTGCTACTACTAACGGGGTATCATGTCTTGGCTTCCATTGTAGCCATGTCGGCTATTGCAGCTGGAAAGGCATTCTTCTGCCAGGTTGCTCTTCTCAACTCGAAGGCAGATAATCATATCTGCCCCTTTCATTGGAGTTTGAATGGGCCTTGGCCTTGTGCCCTCTGCACCAAATTTACAGAGCCTATCTCCCGAAACACCCAAGTCTCTCCTGTCCCAACCTCATCCTCCTTTCCCACTTCCATTTTCCAGAGCCAAAGGCTCAACATCCAACCTCAGCACCCTCCCCTCCTTCCCCCTCTTCTCCTCCGGCGCCCTCTCATTCTCCTGAACATAAAACCGTCTCAACATAACAATAGCCTCTTCTCTTAACCATCCACCACTAACCTCATAATCCCCCTCCCTCATCCCTCCCTTTCCCTCTTCCTCACCGTCCTTCTTCCTCTCCTCTGGAAAAGAATCGTATTTACCGTTGGAGTCTTGGATATTCAGAACACCTCCCGTGCCGCCGAACTTCTCGTTGGAAGCGCCAAAAAATACACGACGGATCCCAAATTGGCGGAGGAGAGAGGCGCACATTATGCAGGGTTCTACTGTTACGTAGAGATCACATTCTTTCAACACCTCTGATCCGTATGGCTGTGATGAGGAGGGTGGACAAGAAGTGAGAATCTGGTTTATAGCCACGAATTCTGCATGACGAGTTCCGTTGAAGGTGAGATTTGTGTGGTTGTAGCCTCTGCCTATTATGTATGGCTTGGGGTTTGGTGATGAAGGGGAGGGAGATGGGTTGTGAACAAATATGCAGCCTACGGGGGTTTCGGAGTGGGCTAGGGCGTATTCGGCCTGTTTGTTATCAGCTTGTGTTCAAGAAATCGTTCTGGAGTAAGGACGGAGGAAGAAGAGGATATACCATAGCAAGAGCTTCACGCATGAACCCCAAATGTATTTCTCGTTCTTTGTCTGTCATGTTTGTTGACTGAGAGGTTCCTTTCGTTGGAGGTGTAGGCGAAGGGGGTGGAAGCGAGGTGGATAGGGGATTGCTTTGAGAGTCTTTCTTAGACATTGTGATTTGAGATGTGGGAGAGAAATTTTCATATTGGGAGCAAGGTAGATGTTATCGTTGCGGTTTGATGATTTCAACACCTACTTGGACAAAGGAACCATCCTGGGATCTAAACTCAAGAAACTTCAACATATTTTGACGCCTTGTGCAGATTGTTAAAGAAGAGATTTTGAGATGAAGGTCAACGGCACGTGATAAATTGAAGTTTGACTCATCTTCTTTCAGAGCAGATTTATGATCTATCTCAGTCTACCGTCCTCATTTTAGATGAAAATACTGTTCAGGAGACATAGAAATACGAGGCTATTGTATGCTGACATCGAGAAATTCTCATCAGTAGCATATTGCACGCGATAATATATTTTCACCTGCACCTGCATCTCGGTCCCTCAGGTACCGCACAAGCTTCTGCAATTTGTCCCTTCTCCCGCTCTTCCACATATCATGCACCCCGCATTCGCCATCTCCCTTTCCAATTCTTCCTTACCTCTCCTCATCCATCCATTCCTCCTTACCTTTCTCATCTCATGACCCTCTCCTCTTCATATGGAAAAATACAAAGCTTGCTGTGCGCCACCATCTCACTTCACCCTCACTTCTCGGCTCCGGCAAAGATCCATCCCTGACCCCATGTCCGGAACAACACACAGACAATTAATCCGTCCAAGCTCAGGGGTGGTTTGGCACATGTTTCGGATTCTTCATCGTTCTGGAAGGCCGAATCTGTGCGTGCGGGCCCTTGCCCTGGCGGATTCGCAATCGTTGGATCCGGGCAGGGCCCGCTGATTGAGGCTAGGCAGGGAAGGGAAAGTGAGGATTGAAGGAGGTTGGGTCCGAATTTTGATCCGTGGTTTGAAAGTCGTGATGATCCGTGTATTGTGAAAATGATGATGGGAAGAGTGAGAACAGATGAGAGAAGGCTTACCTTACAATGCATACTGTACAGTGGATTTCAGTCTGACGAGAGACGGTGTAGATAATGATGATACAGTACCACGGCCGCCAGGCGAGAAAATGATGATGATTTGAGCGGGCATGCGAAGAGGTGAGCTGGATGCAGTCATCAAGCAGCACTTACTGAGGCTGCACGTTGTCGGTTGAAGAGTCCAATGGGGAAGAAGATGCAGTGATGCTCAGCCTTCACATCTTTGCGCGCGCTGAAGAAGTTGCTTGTGGAGAGGCCGCTGCAGCTCAGCGCCTCCTTCCTTATTAATTATTCGATGGCTTCTCCTCTCGTAATAATCCAGCGGCATCAGATACCGAAGAGTTGCATCCCATACGAAAAAAAGGCGTGGGCGAGACGGCCTGCAATCAAATAAATTGACATCTTCTTTTTTCCCGGTGCGGCTCGAAGGAAAGGGAGTCCAGAATAGGGTACTCCAAACCGCAATATCGAAAAATAAATTTCCTTGTGAAGACAAGACGAGATGAGATTGTCTTGAATCAGTCGATAGTAAAAAGTTTGTGCGAGTCAGAGTGTTTTACTCAATCTCGTGCGTTCAGCATGAAGGAGGCATGAACTGATAGTCGAGGCGATACTCGTACAGCCTCCGTTTTGAAAGTTACACGAAGAGTAGACTTTCTTGGGAGGCGAATTGGCGGGACCGATCACGAAACAAGTAACAAGACGAGAAATGCGCTGATTTGCTTGATATGTTTCGTGAGGAATGTGTTGGCGTAAGGGGCACGCCGAAGTATATTTTTGTTTTGCACGGTGATAGGGAGAAAAGGGGCAAAGCACTGTGATGCTGCGGCGGCGCTGAGCTTCTGGCCCTCTTGGCTGACTCAGGAGTAAGATATGGAGATACTGTAATGTTTTCTTTTCGGCTGGAATGGTGATCCAGGCGATCAAGACGATCTTGGTAGAGCGTAGATATCTTCATATCATCAGATTGATGAGGTTGAGGTTGTACGGTCCTCAATTCCAGACCTCGTCTTCGTGATACGCGGGTCCATATGCGAATCTTCCGTCCGGACCAGCAGCCCATGGATGCTCTCCCTGATCAACGGCGGACCCCTATTCCTCACTCGTTCGTAAGTGTGTAACAAATCAAGTGCCACGCAACGGTGCACGACGACACTGTGAAACAGGCTGCAGTTCGATCCGATTCTTTTGTTCCACAAGTTATGGGACTGGCCTGGTCGACCATTCCCTTCCGGTGCCGTCTTGACTCTATTGTCGTCTCTCCGTTGTGGGGCGGGTAATGGCTCACATGCATGGGGGCTGCGGAAGGGAGGGCGAAGCGTGACGAGGGGGTTACGAGGCTAATAAAAGAACAAGCGAGCACTCAAATGGGGAAGGCGCGGTTCTAGGGTACCAGCTCCTGACACCGTGGCCATTTCTCATAAAGCCAGATCTCGCTCCCACAATCCTCTCGACTCCATCGCATAGCAAACACAACTCCGAACTAGAACGCCCTTTGATTGGGTCTGCAGTCAAACAGTGCTGCCTACCCTAATCACTGAGTCATCCTCGTCGTCGACAAGCAACTGTGTCCTCGACATGGCCTGAACCCAAGCTTACAACTACTGTGCGAGGGAGGACAATTCACACAGAACACACCACACAAATCAGCTTCACCAGACTGGACACTCACATTCACCCTCATCACCCAGCATTCCGAGGACCCTCAAACCCTCACGATGGAGACTCCCACACACATCAAGTTCGAGAACTCCCCGGCGGACAGCCTAGCTGACAGCTTTGTCTCGACGCCTGGCACCGCATACCCACCACTCTTCGACGACGACATGTCTCCCATGGACATGAACGACGCCATGACACCTCAATCATACGACGACAACTTCCGCGGCTCGACAATGGACCCCAGCATCGCTGGCTCCCCTGCACCCGAGAAGAAGCCGGTCAAGAAGAGGAAGTCTTGGGGGCAACAATTACCAGAACCCAAGACCAACCTTCCACCGAGGTACATACTGGATAACAAGTTCACTATCGTGGATCAATCGGCTAATCCGCTTTCTAGAAAACGTGCGAAGACTGAAGATGAGAAGGAGCAGCGTCGAGTCGAGCGGGTCCTCCGCAACCGGCGCGCTGCTCAATCATCGAGGGAGCGCAAGCGACTTGAGGTCGAGAAACTCGAGGCTGAGAAGCAAGCCGTCGAGCGAAGAGCCAAGGATCTCGAGCTTCGCTTGCAAGCCATGGAAGAAAGAAACGCCATGCTTACACGCCAGTTGCAACAACTTGGTGGTTCCATGCCTATCTTCGAATCCCCGCCGGTTGCTTCATCACCAGTAGCTGAGCTTCGACAGTCGACTCCAGTTACATTCTCAGCAGACATATTCGGCCAACAAGAAACCGAAAACCGACCTATCAGCACACAATCCCTACCTCAACAACCCGCTAAGACCGTAAACCCAGCCGCTCTCTCCCCAGAGATGCGCCCTGTCGCTGAGTCCAACGCCACATCCTCCGACCTGACACAACATCCTGCCGCGATGTTGTGCGACCTGCAGTGTCAGTCGGAGGAGCTTCGGCCCTGGATGGATTCAGCCTCAACACCTATGGGTTTCAGACTCTTGATAACAGCGCTCTGGGCAACGCTTTCCTTCGAGATTATCTCGAGAATAGCCACACCTCTGACGCAGATATTCAATTCCTTGAGCACGGGCTCCCCACTATCGCCAACGACTTCAATTCTGAACTTGATAATTTGGCTCACTACGACAACAGCTTCGTTGACTTCAACAGCTACGATGAACTCATCAACTATGACGACCAGCCAGCGCCCGAGATTCAGTCTTCGGATCAGCTTGCTGAGACGACTGCTAGCCTGCAGCCCCAAATTGGCGCGTCCTCTTAAGGATGCGACTATGGAGCAAATGCGGCGAGCGTCTGAACAGCAGCTCCCCGACTGTCTCTTCTCCGCTAGTGCGAATCGTCAGAAATTGGGGAATTCACCGAGTGTGGAAGCTCTTATGACGCTTTGTTGGGCGATACATGTTATCGAAAAGGAATTGAGATTAGAGAACACTCCTAAGCTGGGTGCAGATATGGAGGAGGGACAAGCGGTGGAGTTGACTTTCAGACCTACTATTGAGATACGGGAGCGTGAGGAATTTCCTTTTGTTAAGCATGGGAGGCGGGGATCGATGGGCTCTGGCTCTGGTCGGAGCAAAAAAACTCTTGGGGATTGGCGTCCGGTGTTTGATCATCCTCATGGGCGTTGAACTTGAACCTTAGCGACGGATCGGGAGGCCTGTACACCAGATGTAACACTGTGCCAATACAACTTACCTTGATTTTCAAACAACCTTCTAATTTCCTTACTTGTGATGTGCCATGATGTCCCCCGACAAATGTGGTACAGCGAGAAAGGCGCGTCGATCGAGTGATCGAGACACTTTTGAACTTGCACTGCTTTGTTTGATTTTCATGAATACCATCGCTCGCGTTGAGTCCCTCGTCCTTACTCGTTGGTGTGTTTCCTTCAGCCTCTTACTCAATCCCTCATTATCTTTAGACACTCCAACATCATCTCAACCACCAAAACAATCTTAGTCATCACACCAGCTGGTTATCGGCACCAAAATCCAAAAAGATACTCCCGCTGATGATGCGAGCGAGGGTAGCTCGCACGGATGACGAATATTTGCATATTTATTGTTATACGGGAGGAAGATGGGTGGGTGATCTTCGGGATGGATGCAGCTGGTTTTTGGGCTTGGCCTTCTACTCTATTGTTTGGTTTTCTCTGATTTCCTCAATTGAATTTTCGACGCAAGGGAAGATTATTCGTTGTTGCTATTGCTTGCGTGGATTACAGCTACTTTTGATTCGAGGATGTTGGTCAGACTTTCAAGTACTTGGTGGAGATGGTGTTAGTGCAATGCTGATCAGGAAGGAAGACCAGTGGTTCTCTTGCCTTATTGGGTATGTGTTTCAGCATTTGCAACTTGGTTCCTTGAGCCTCGAGTACTGCTCAATGCTTGAACTCAATATTATGATGGAGGATGTGGAGAGCTGCAAAGGCGGTCAGAACGTTATTTCAATTCCCCAAACTCTACCTTGAGCATGGAGCTGCAAGTATGCCTCCCATCGTTCTTGCTTCGAATTTTTGGCTTATTTTCCAACTTATCGCAGAGAACGCGCCTTCCGGCTTCGGATATTCATCTTTGATGTGTCTTGCCATCCACGAAGAAGGATTAAGAGACAGTGTCGGGATCATTCATAATGATTGTGAATGGGTTGCCAGAATGATAGGAGGGGCAGGTGTCTCGTTCTTTCTCAAGTGCGAGCATCTTGGAGAGTCCATGTTGTAGAGTGAGTCGCGAGAGCAGATGAGGAGCAACATGACGAAGTCGGCATGCCCTCTGCATATATGAGAAGAGATTTGAGTTTGCCCTTCAGCGCTAATGCCCTCAAACATATGGGATTCTCCAAGGGTTTACTGAATTATCGCACTCACTCATCTCTCCAACCAATTCTTGCCTCAGAGGAGTTGGAGCAACTTAAGCAAGAAGTTTCCGGTCAGTAAAAGCTTAGCACTCATGAAGCTCTGCCGAAATGCTTCTTAGAGAAAGATCCGATACACGAAGACATTAAACTAGGTCTTAACAGTCTTAATCAAAATGTCCTAAAAGACACAATCACAAAGCAGCAGATGCACAGAGGAGATCTCAATAGCGCCACACGTCATCTCTGAAAGATCAATCTTCGCACGCTGTATCTTCTCTTACATTAACCCCCATCGGCTTCAACATCCACGTCTGTTTCCTTACCTTGTACTTTCAGGCCACGAAACGTCTCAGCGCTGAAGCATCAGGACTTCGATTAGTGCCTTACCTAACAACTCTCATGATCTCATCTTTACACACCGGACTTGCCCTCATACTGCTCGGTTATCTGGTACGAAAGGGGGTTTGCAAGATTGATGCAACAGCAGGGGTTTTGGCGGTGAGCAGTTTTACCACTCTTCATTGGTGATTCTACCACCTTCTTCCACTTTTCAAGTAAAGGATAGGTGGCAGAATACTCCCTTGTTGTTGCATCAATCTTGCAAACCCCCTTTCGTACCTTGATATGGTTTAACATGATCCTTGTTTACCAGTGGATCATTTCTCTTCGCCACATTGAAGGTAGATAACTCTTCAGCACATTGGAGGGCAGATCCTCGCTCGTCTCGCTTTTGGATCAACAGTCAACCTTGCCGCGGTAGTCATACAAGCTGCTTCGCCAGCTGAAGATTCAAGCATGACCAATGCGCTGTTCTTGTTCTGGAATTTCCTTGCTGGTGCATTTGGGGTGAGTCTTGCTCAAGTTATTTCTTTAATAATTTGAAGGAACGTTTGCCACTTGTGGGACCTTCTAACTCTGTACGATTCGGCTGGCATTGTAGATGCGGGAGCAACAGCTCTTGAGTTGGCTGTCCCAGCTGCGATAAGTTTCACTGGTGAAAGAGGGGTATAGTAAGGCTGTATGCACGTTCTATTTCCTGCCTGTGGCTACTGCGTTTCCTGCTTTCTTGGTAATATCTGGTATCAAATGGGGGAATATCATGAGACTGTAATGGAAACGCTTGATAAGAATGCCTCTTATGAAGTGCATTCAAAGAGACCAGATCTGGACTAGTTTTTCTGTCGTAAAATTCCATATATTGTCCTCCAAACTCAGCAACATTGATCCGACGTCACACATATCCTTTCTCAACTTTCCAAACACGCACACACGCGCATCTAGAAAATTCCAAGATGCGCGCCTTTAAACCCAGCATGTACCCGCATACATTAATTCTGCCTTTGTCCGGCCCTCAATCAAACTTACATAAATTCACCCCGATTCTCTTCTCCCTTTAACAATTCATCCTTCTCTTCTATCCATCAACCGATCATCTCAGCGCCCCATCCTGCCCCGCCCCGAAAACCTACTGCCAGCCACAACAAAGCACAATGTCAGACTCAGACTCAAACATCAGCACAGCGACACAGAGAAAAAAGCAAGACGTAGTCTGCACCTACGACATCGTCTATGAATCCCGCTCTGATGAGCCGCGCCCAACTTGGGGGTATCGGGGGAACAAAATGACTTTCTGTCTGGCGTCGTCTTCTGAGCTTGGTCCTAGTCTTGATAAAGGGGAGGAAGACGAGGAGGTTAAAGGAGAGAAGGCGGGTGGAGAGAAGGTGGAAAGGAAGAAGGGGAAAGAAGAGAATATTGGCTCAGCTGAGGCTGTGCAGAGATGCAAGGCCTACTTACTCATGAGTACCTGGGAAGAAGATTGTCATGGGACCTGGTGTAAGTTGATGTCCCTCCCTCATTTCCCTCGATACTAACGTCAACACCAACATCATAAACACTAACACCACCCAATAGACTGCACACCCAACAACAATAACAAATCATTCCACAGCTTCAAGCTCAAACACATCTCCAATTCCTTCCAAGACCTCCTCCCATACCACGGCGAACACGACCAAGAAAGATTCGAATTCACGAACTTCCTTGACGATAAGGGGTATCCGTTAATGCAGTTCAGTATCATAGTCGAGGATGAGTCTCAGTATTTTCGGATTAGAGGATGGGCGAAGAGGAGAGTAGATGGTGTGGAGTCTAATGATGAGGGATGGGAGGGTACGGGTGGGAAGAAGGGGATGAAGACGAGGTTGACCAAGGCAGAGAGGAAGCGTGTGAGGGAGAATGTGCTGGAGCTGCAAAGTTCGGAGAGCGATATGGGTGAGAGTGGGGATGAAAGTGAGAGCGGAGAAGAGAAAGAGGGAGATCATGATATTGCGGACTCGGATGAAGAGGAGGCTTTTGAGGGTGTAAATACTCCCGATTTGTAAGACACGTGTCGAAGAGCAAAAGGTCAAATGTCAAATTCCTAGAACTTCTGGGTATTCAAAGAATCAAAGGTGACCGAACGTTGATACAAGGAGCTAGAATGGACTGAACAGTCAACACATAGCAGGCACAAGCCGAGTGCATCCTCGGAAGCAGGCTTAATGATACCGTATTTGGCAGAGACTTCAGCATGCAAAGTGCTGATGCCGGCCATCGATGATGAAAACTAGATTGAGATTCGAGAAGTTATTTGGCGGCAGCGGGACTGCAGACGAGGAGGTTAAGCATGATGAGTTTGGGTATGGATCTCAGGTTCAGACATTGAGGTGAGGTGAGGTGCTTTGAAGTGGGCTTGACTTGGACTTGACTGCAGAGGACAATAGGAGGTAAGCTGGCTTGACGTGACGTCGATCATTCACGCGACCAGTCACCCCGATGAAGAACGTGCACAGGAGTGAGGAGATGAGGTAAGATGGATGAATCGAGGTGGAGGAAGGCCGGGGAAGTTGCGACTTGCTTAGACCAAGGGGGATGAGGGGGATGGAAAGAGAGAAGTGAAGTGAGAAAGGATCAAGGCAGTGGCTATTTGAATGTATTCACTCACACTCGATACTGTTGATCGACATCGAAAGGAGATGCGTGTAGTTTAAGGGCGATCGGTTGCCATTTCAAGAAAGAGCGACCCCCTCTCGAAGTATTTTCTCTCTTCTATACTCCGTGATAAAAGAATGTTTTTTGCGCTAGATTCCGATTCCTATGTCTATCTGACCTAGACGTGAAAGACCTTCTAACTCTTGTCAACGTTATTACCGGTATTCGTTCCTAGGACCGCTTTCAACATCAACACCCTGTTTCTCGGTCTCCTTCTTATCTGCCACATGAAGCACTGTCCCAAACTGCGATGGCTCATCATTATTCATCAAAGCGGACATAAAGAACAATGCGAATCCAGTCGCAAGCCCGACAAAGCAGCAGATCATGAACGCTAGTGATGCCAAATTGGGATTTCCTGGATCAGCCGTCACTTGCCACACAGAGCTGGCATAGATTCCCAACCCCGCGAAGAATGATACCAACGAGTATTTGAGGAGAATTGCCGGTGCTGAGAGGATGGCGCAGGAGTAGAAGCTCGCTGCATTGTATCTGTTCTGTTCAAGGAAGTCGAGGATCATGGCGTGGGCGACATCATCATCGGAGTTTTGCTGTCTGGTCTGACACGGCTCGCGTCAGTTCAACGTCGCTTGAAGAGAGAACGTTTAATGATGAAGCAACATCGACGGTTGTGCAGGCAGCTTACTTTAGCAATTGATTTGCGAGTTCTCTCCTCCTCAACAACAAGTCTAAAATCGCTATTCACCCGAACGATGCCGATCCTAGTGGAACGAAACGCAATTGATTCCGTGTGGGCTTCCAATTCCCTTTCAAATTCTTCTCGACTAGTCGATATCGAGCCCAGACTAAGCCAATGTCGAAAGGCATCCGGAGTACTTAAGCCCGTCAAAATATGTGAAGTCTTCACCGACATCCAGACAGAAAGGCAGCCGAAGATGAGACTTATGATGAAGCCGAAGGTAGCAGTCCAGTGCACTAGGGTCAAGTCCCGGAGAGATAAAGCGATTATCGAAACTTGGACCATGATTGTGCCAGTTAAGGAAGTCATGGTGTAATCGGATGCGAAGGATGTCTTAAACGAGATGGTCAAGAAACCGGAGGTTTCGGGTAAAACTACCTTCTCGACTCGATCCATCATTCGAATGACAGATGAGAATATCAACCGTGCGAGAACGCTAGCAGCGTATCCATTATCACGCTGGATTCGTTGGAGAGGGGTGAGTGCCTGAGGTATCTGTCTCGAGAAAAGTGTTGGCATGATGAGAAATGGAGTGGACAGGTTTGAAAGTCTCAATTTGACGCCAATGGAGAGCAATTGGCAGGATAGCTAGATAAGATTGCTTAAAACATGCATGGAAGAAGGAAGAAACCAGAAGGGAGCGGGGTCTGGGACATACATATATACGCAACGGTTTGGTGTGGTGCATCATCCCGCATCCAGTGAGGATGAGGTGGTAGGACAGGACTCACCGCAAAATCACTTTTCAAAAACCCTTGCAAAAATAACATCGTTAGAATCAACTCGTCGAACTGATTCTGATAATATAAACATTTTGATGCCTTTGAATGTGGCCCCCATCTTTTCGCTCGGAAACGATGTGGGAAAGGGGGAGCTCACATCTCAACGTCGCGAAGCAACCAGCCAAATTTTAAAAAGGATTGATAAACCCCTCACAAATCTAGTCCCATTAGAATCAGTAGCACTCAGTGATTCTAACTATCAAGTTTATTTTGTATTTCCATAATTTTGAACATGTTACCTCAGAAGGTGGCAGTAAAGGGGAATATACTGCTTGACAGGGCAACTAAATTATCTTTTCGAGAACGTTACTAAAACCCCTGCAAAGTTGATACCATTAGAATTAGATACTAGAGATAAATCCAAATATATGCTTTGTTTTGTTTTTTCATATAGTTGAGCAGGTCGCCTTGTGAAGTGGCGGCAAAGGGGCGAAATGTCATAGGCGAGCGTCGCCTGGTGACGGCGGATGGTGCCAACTCGAATTTCCAAAACAACAAAGATGAAATAGATATGAGGCACAGCTCGGAACTTATGAACTGGAGCTGATTCTTGGGATACGATTATTCTCCTGCCTGGTCAACATTGAAGTTGCGGGGATCTCACAGGCAATCCTGCCCGATAAACGCAAGACAGCATCCTCCACTCACTTGAGCATCAAGTTCAGACGATAATTCCACGTATGAAAAGGGCTTTTAATTTCGGTATTATCCAAATCCAAAAGAGTCTAGGAGCGTAATTTGGCTACACGAGTTCCCTGGCGATGCCTTGATCACATTGAGTGATGTTCAGCCTTCAAATTCGAATACTGAGAAAGTGATCGCACAGTTTATAATGAATGTTATAAGGCGGAGGCTTCTAATATCTGTGATGTCCAAAACTTGCTGGAATTCCATGCCTCGTCAAACAAATGGGTAAGTCTTCCCCAGGACATAATATGCGAATCCCACCTTCAAGGCATCGCTCCGCTGAAAACTGTATATGAATTGTTTCAGGAGTAAACACATGGACGGAAACTAGGCAACTATATTTTGAATGGCTCCTTGGGAATTCTTCGGCTTTCACACATATTCTTGTCAATGGATCATCCATCTTCCCATCCATGGATCACCTCCAAGCGCCGCACTTAAGGCAGCCTCCGAATAAGTTTTAGACGCTATCACAGGTACCTGCTGCCTCGAAATTCATTTCACAAAGTAAATGTGATCTCTGGAAGCCAAAAACTCTCCATTCGAATCCTTCGACTTCAGCCGCACCACGAAAGTAAAGACTACAAGGCAACTCACCACCGACAAACTTCACCGATTCACAAGCTGCCTCAAAATAATCTCAACTCGGTGAGGGACGGGCGAGGCGTGCTTGAAAGTCTTCCTATCATATCTATCATAACGCGCACTTGATCTAAGCCACAACATCCTTCTCCTGCAAAAAGTAGGCGCTCAGCTCGCTTCCACTTTAGCGAAGATGCTTCATAGCCTATCATTACACTTCGACGAACAGTTTGAGAACGCCACATCGAAGTCTTACGCATGTTATCGGACGGATTCAAAATCCCATGACAGCTCTCGCTGCTGATGTTCAGTTGAAGTTCACGCCATATGTGAGCCTCGGGGACGTGATGTGGGGAATGCCGTAAGGCTGATGCTCGTTTCAGGGCAATGTAAGATCTTACATTCGAGATTAGGATTCAAAGCTTCATAACGTGAACCGCTGAGTAAATTGCCAATCCGTGTTCATTGGGTGATAACATGTGCTAAAGTGAGAGAGGAGAGAGATTTTTGAAGACTCAATTTGGGGAGCTTGGTCATGCTGGGAGTACCAAGTTCTCTACGAACCTGCATCGAGCATTGGATCACCAATTTGGATGTCCTGCTTGGAATTGGCAACTCCTCATCGAATTTGTACGTTTGAATCCACTAAATGTTATAAGTATTCTCCCTTGAATTGCTGCTTTAGAAGAGTCAAATCGATCTTTCTAGGTAGTGAGGCAATAAGGCAGAGGTACGGGTTCTGAATGTGTCAATCAGTCATTCGGTCTGGAAACAAAAGAGCATTCCGCAGACATTTTTGAATGAGAGTCTATGCAGATCTGCAAAACAGACTTATTCCCTACACTCTTAGACTTTTAACAAAACCTTGAGATATGATACAAGGCAACGGCACTCTCTCGCTCCTTCCATCTAAAGCTCGGAAAATTCCATTGGACAAGCATAAAACAAAAGGAATGCTAAGTTGGAGAAGAAAGTGAAGCTGGAAGAATACAATGCAATGGAAGAAATTACCTCGAGACTTTGCATCGAGTGCTGAGGTAAGGACGAGCAAGCACTATT
Source organism: Phialocephala subalpina (assembly GCA_900073065.1). NCBI lineage: Eukaryota > Fungi > Ascomycota > Leotiomycetes > Helotiales > Mollisiaceae > Phialocephala > Phialocephala subalpina. The sequence goes on along the minus strand of FJOG01000022.1, from coordinate 404,320 downwards.
TTGGCATACACTCAACGAGGCTCCATTTCCCATCTCAACGAAAGTTTCCTCCGGGACAATCGAATCGGGTTCAAGAAAACGCCCTCGCTATGAGGCTCCAAATTGTGGAAGCTTGATTTCAAAGCCTCCCGGACATCCGCGACGGACATAGAACAAACACCGAAAGCGATGCATCTCTCTCCAGCCTTCTGAGGTTTCTCAGCATATCGATCTAACTTCTGACAACGAAGACGTAAGCCTCTCGCCCGACTTATAAGAACATCAAAGTTGAGATCTTGGAAATTTGAGATGAGCAAGTTTCCATTGGGGACCGCTCCACTTGGACGATAAGGCAAATTTTGCCTTGCCGTTTTTTGAAGCTACATTCAAATCAAGATGCAGCCTCAATTCAGCCTCTTGTTGTGAGTGTGACACGTCGCACAAGCCCCCCCTTTTATCTTCGCCTAGAAACATCCCCACAATCCCTGTATTCTAGAAGAAGAGGTATAGCCTTTGAAACACATATTACTCGATTTCAGATCTGGCCAACTTTAGCCACGAGCTACCCACGCGGGTACGTGGGTATGACCTGATCATTTGAAACCAGGTGCGTCCATCAGATTCAACTTCTTCTCAGATGACGAAGAATAAGGAGATAATTCGGCACCAATTGAAACGTTTCTCCCGTCACCCTCCACTCTAGATATTTTCCAAAAGGAAACAGAGGTGCAGAGAAGAAACTGATTCGTCAAGAATAACGAAAGGTGTGGGTAGTAAGCCTGGGCTCGGCTCAGATTGGTGACAGCCTGATTTCCAAGATGCCTGTTGCCCCTCATCCCGCAGCAATCGAGAGTGGGGTCGCCCGAGAGTTCTCCTGTGTGCAGATTTTGGCTGTGACAACACATACTTTTTCACGCACGCTGGTGCAAGATTTTTTGCACTTTTGGGACACTCAAGTCTACTTATAGAGTTCTATTCCGCCCCCAAAAGACGTTGGTGGCGTTGTGCCAAACCGAGTTCAGCGTATCGCAGGACGGATAAGAGATTCTTGGTTGGGCGCGGGTAGACACTTGCTTTTCCCGCGGGGTTAGCTCTACATTTGCACATAATGCATATTGATTTCGCCGAAGAGGATTCTCTTTGCAGAGAAGAAGCAAATTAGAAGTCTCGGTGATGGAAAGTAAGCCGAGCAAAGTACGTTAGCTCGGTTGCCTCGTCTGCCTTGCATAGAATTGACAATTTAAAGCAGCAATGAGGCGTTCAAGGACTGACGTGGGCTGAGGTAGTACCTTCGAAGGCAATCCAAAAGTAATAGCGACATCACTTCTCTGCAGATCTGCAAGCGCCGAGATGTATATTTTATCCAACGGTCCACGTTTTGAAACCAAACAGGGTAGTTAAGGTTTTCCTTGTCAGAGGACCAAGTATTGAGAACTGGAGAGATAATTTGGTGTGGAGGGGTAAGGCTGCGGTACAGTATCGGCATGATCACCATCTGTAAAAGACTCAAAGTTTGCCGGTTGCCTTGATGGACTTCGACCTCCGCTCAGTATGCAATCAGACATGTTATTGTCGAGTGTGGTTTATGCTATCAGGCTGAAAGTTTCTTCTATCACGGGACATCTGGAAATGCTTTAACCCCTAGGGGTTGATCTTTGATCTTCTCGTTTGAAGGAAAGCTCAGCCTCGCGGCTCCTCGCCTTACCGGGCGCTTCCCTTCCGTCGGGATCGGACCTGTTTCAGGTTGGATTATGCGGTAGAGATTTGAGGACTGTGCAGTTGCAATTCCTTTCGCGGTTGTATCAAAATTCTGTCGGGCTTTGGTTGCCTTGTCGCGGGCGAAGGCTTCAGATCTTGTGGCCAGGCCAAGCACTTGGACCTCATCAAGGCGGCTTGCTGTCCTACCATGGCCGGCGTTCCGAGCGCTGAGCTCGGATCCACTAAAGGTGTCTGCCTGTACCGAGATTATGGCTCGAGAACTACTTCAGGAGTATGCAAGGGGATCTGTGAGCGTTTTGGGACCTCGGAAGATCTCTTTCGGTTGCGCTCTCGGTTATCTGACGTTAGAAAATAGGGGTAAACATTGTCACATCTGCTTGGTCAGTTCTGATAAATCATATACTACCAGATTCTCCCATCGATGGTACTCAAAAGATGGTAGAGTTTCTGAACAGTTGAAGTGAAGAATCAGAAATGGCGGTGAACATGACAGCGGTGAGCTTGAGCAAACATGCATGAGGGTTTGAGTCGTGTCGAGCACCTAACCCAACGAGGCAGACTGACAACAGACTTAGAATGGCCTCATGTTGAGATCTGGATCTCCAGAATGTGAAAGGCCGAGATGCATCCCTGGGATCATGGTGGAAAGGTGCAGACATTATACATTTAGCTAGTGATATAGATGCTCAGTGATCGATCGCCGATCGAATACAGAATAGATACTGTATTTCTCCGTATTCTCACTTTCCAATAACATCTGCCAACTGAGTGTTGGGAACAAAGTATGGCTGGACCCTCTCCCGAATGTTGGTTCTCTGTTCGAATGCATAGGCAAACCCGATCAAGGTTTCTTCTGACCACTTAGAGCCCATGAAAGAGAGCCCGAATCTGAAAATTATCAAGGTCAGAATAATGAGTTCGTAGATGTAGCTGGAGGACGTCTTCTGCAAGACCAAAGTTCGGCCGTTCGAGGATACAGAAATAGAATACAGAAATAGATAGACTATATAAATGATATTCAACTTGAACATGGACATGTTGAAGGAGCATGCAAGATGGGAGTACATATTTGAAAAGGAGACACATACGGAATGTTGGGCCCTATTTCCACGAGTCCCCAATTTCGTGACTTGAGAACAGTACTGTTGGTTGGGTAGAACCCCATCGGGACCGTGACAACAGGCAGACCTGCAGCAGCTGGCAGTCCTGGAGAATAATCTGTGGGAAGAATAAGAGCATCGAGGTTATAGGTCTTCAGAGCCCCCAAAACCCCTCCTTCACCTCCGAAATATGAAGTGTATTGATATGCTTGCCAAAAGCGATAGTCCGAATTATTGTAGCCCAAGGATAGAGACTGGTCCCAGACTCCGGTGTCTCGTTGCGGGTATTGCTCGAGGGAAAACGTGTGAGTGAAGTTGGACTCATCAGCCAGGCTGTAAATATTGTTCGGATTTGAAGTGAGCTCGGCGAGGTAGTTTGCCAGATTAGAAACGAAATCAGCATCCAAAACAATGGTTGAGTTTCCAATTGGAGCATTGGCATCAGCCACATATTGATTCCATGCCGAGAAGTTGGCGTTATCCACAATTGTGGCGCCAGCGCTCTTGAGGACTTGGATCGCAGCATCAAAAGCATCCGAAACGGGCTGACTGGTCTCGTCGAAAGTAAGACCGTTTCTTGGAATACCAATTCGAGCACCTCTGAGACTGGAGAAGTTGAGTGCTTGAGTGTAGTCCGGAGGTGTGTCGAAAGGCTGTGCGGAAGTGTAGTTGTCGTTCGGATCCTTTCCAGCAATGATCGAAAGTACATATGCTGCGTCGGTGACACTTCGTGCCATCGGTCCTGAAAATATGGTCAGTCTCTCGAAAGATGTGGTTTCAATGAGATATCAACGTACCAACTGTATCTTGATGCTCCGAGATTGGGATGACCAAAGATCTCGATGTAAGTCCAACAGAAGGCTTGATGCCTACCAGGTTGTTGGCACTGGATGGACTCAAGATGCTTCCATCAGTCTCCGTGCCCAAAGAAGCGAAAGCCAGGCCTATGGAGCTTCCGACTCCACTCCCGGACGAACTCCCGGATGGATCCATATCTGGGTAGTAGGCTCCAGTCACCTGCCCGCCATAAGCAGACCAGCCATTGGAACTGTTCGATGATCTAAAATTGGCCCACTGCGATAAATTTGACTTCCCCAGCAGAACGATTCCAGCTTCTCGAAGTTTTGCAGCAACTGTAGCGTCACGTGGTACTTTGGCACCTATTAAGGAGTACGAGCCAGCGGTGTTGTTCATTTGATCCATGGTAGCAATGTTGTTTTTGATGAGCATTGGAATTCCATGCAACGCGCTCCGAATGGTTCCATTTGCTCTCTCAGCGTCGAGCGTGGCTGCAATTGTCAACGCGTCTGGGTTGATCTCGGTGACAGCATGAAGAACTGGATTTGATTCTTCTATTCGTGCGATATAAGCCTGAAATAATCAGAACGATCTCAGATTTATAGGAAGAGTCCTCTTACCTTCGTCAAGTCCACACTAGTCCATGCTCCGCTTTCTAATCCAGCAATGAGCTCTTCCGCTCCGACTTCGAGAAGATCCGGATAGCAGCTGATTTCAACTACGTTGTTGTTAGCGAGTTCAACAAGATCCCAAAGTCTGACGCACCGTAGCCATTTTTTGCCCAAACCAGTTTACTCAACGACAAGAGTAAGAGGAAACTCACGGCTTTGAAAAGCATTGTGATCTTGCTGGGAGCGTTAAAGAAAGTCCGCAAATCTCTTGGTGTTGGTTCGGTTTGCGAAGACGAAAGCTTTATGTCCTTTTTCCTGTCATATTGAAGCAGCTGCCCCAAGGAGCTTGGTTCGTTCCCAGTGATCATCACAGCTAGAGCTGCGATAAGGACGAGGCAACAGAGCACTTCTGGGCTCATCAAGCAATCCCATGCAGTGAGCAGTGATGACGACATGGATATCAAAATCTCTGTCTTGACAAGCCAATCCCAACCAGCTCAAATCATTCGACGCGTCCATTCAGCCGTTGATAAGAGATCGTAATTCCGACACAAATGTTATCTGCAAGGTACGCGAACTTCGGCCTGTGAGATGTCTTGGCTTATTGAGGGGTAGAATGTAATAATATATTGACAAGGAAGAGAGATAGCAGATGAAGCCGGGGAGGACATCTCGGTCTCGCATTTGCCGACCTCAACATCAATGCGTTAAGCCTAGAACAGCAGGTGGTAGCTTTTAAGTTGAGGAAGATGGTTGTTCGGGATGTGCAAAGGAGGTGTATATTGGTATTGGTAATGGAGAGGGAAAAAAGAGTAATGCATTGCAGAACTCGTAGTTTGATATCGCGCACAAAAAGTGTGGAGGACTATCAAAATACGGAGTAATTGCGAAGAGGTTGAGTTCACACGTGTGTGGCTGGAGGGTGGCTTTGTTGATTGCGAAAAGTGGGATGGGGCTTGTGGCTGAACAACCTAACCTTATTTCTCTAACGACGACTGACATAAGCTGTCCCAATGGAAATTTTCTTCTCAGCACTGAACTCCCTCCTTGAACTCCCCTTCCATAGAGTAAACGACTCTCGTTCCTCGAAACACTGTCAGCCAAATTCCATCATTACAGCATATCAGTGCTTTCGACGCGTTGTTGACCTCGAATACACAGAGTACCTGCATAGCTATTTCTCATTGAGCTATTTCTCATTGCTCAAGCATCCGATCTTCCTTCATTTTCCCAAGGATTATTCCGAGACTTCTCTTGGAGATCACGAGACAGGTATACAGCAGCTTGTTATGCGTTTCATTTGGGTGAAGGACATCCTGTTACGAGTTCTGGTCTTTGAAGAATGTGGCTGAGCTGAGTTGTCCGTGCATCCTCTTTGTGGTCCGGACATTGACCAAGTGTTGTACAGCATCACGAGTTCTCTATGTATGCACGTGCAGTGCTACGTTTCACAAATCACACATTCGAGTTATCCAATGCAATCCGGGAACGCTGAGGTGATGAAGCCACAAGCTGTTGCCTCGCTGCTGTGCGAGTATTGCCGCCCGGAGAACGTTCCCAATTCAATTCTCTTTGCGGGTTATGGTTTTCTTCTTTTCGCGTGCAAATTTCCGCGCCATGTCCGAGTCAGGTGTCAAAACAGATCTTCCGCAGATGGTACCTGTTAGATCTAGGGAATTTAGCAAACATGCCCGCATGCTTTCTTATTCGGGTACCTCGCAACTCAATCATGGAACCAAACCTATGGGTTTGATTGTCGTGCACGCTCGGTCCTTCCGCTGGTGTAGTCACACAAGAGGTCTTCATACAAATCAGGCGTCATCATCAATTTCGCGACGCGCTCGGAACCCCTTTTGGTATTCCCGGCACATGAGAGATGCAGACTCCCATCACCTTTTTCGGAGTCTTCTCCGCGAGAGAGTGTAAGGCAGAAGCTTCCAAGTGACTTGCCAGAGTCCTCAGCCTCTCAGATATAAAGAGAATCAATCTGGGGTAATACTAACCCCTGTTGTGCTACCAAAAGAGGCCCGTAGGAGGTCCTTGCGTCAGCAATGCGTGAGAATGATTCAATGAGAGTCGCCAGATCCCGGGATCTCGGGTGGCATACGAAGCATGCACATTTCGATACTGCAGTGTTACGGTAAATAGCCGCGGGTACGGCCAGAGTCATGCTGTGTTCGCCATGGTCTCGAATTGGTTGAGGTTGTCTTAGTCTTCCGTTAGTGTAACTAACATCCGCGGTTGTGATTTACGTCCAGGAGAAAATCAGCCAGAATTACACACACATATCGCAATCCAAATTCATAGAAACGATGTTCTTGAGGTTATTCTCAGCCTTACTCGAGCCTGACGCTAGGGACGTTGGGCTGGAATGGAATTTGGTATGAGGTATTTCCTGAGCAGTGAGTACTAGCTGTGTGAGTTGGCATCACTACATGACGGAACTATTGAGTAATTAATGTTCTTTATCACATATCATCTCAGCCTCAGCCAGTACGAGACTGAGGACTCGCCGTCGCCACTATTCAGCGACTCCGCATGCACAAATTGTACACATGCGCAAAAACTCGCCTTGAGTTTCCAAACAGAGTAGTCCAATGTTTATCGAAAGGATGACAGATCGCATCAACGAGGCGAACATTACCTGAGAACATGAATGATTCATTTTGTACACAATCCAATGCTACTCCATATTATATCGCCTCTAAGCGCTCTCATTAGACAGTCCGGCTGCAAGCGCGAGAGGGCTTTGCAACACTTTCTACTCTTCCGGAAAAGGGTCTCAAACGCCGAGTGCGTCTTTCCGTCAAGTAAAGCACTTTCATCCAAACAAAGTCTGGCTGTCATCGGTAGTTGTTGCTTTCCCATAATGTGGGCACCCGATGGAGATGTGCCTGCAGGGTGCCGCTGCTACAACAGCGCGAGAGACACTTACGAAGTACAGGGCCTTTTAATTGTTAGGCGAGTGTAGATTCGTCCGAATACTGTCAAAAAACCGAGTGGTCTGCCTAATCACTTGTCCAGATCTTCTCTTTCTGGTCTGTAATTGGGTAATCTGGGTGGCGATATTTAACAAAAGACCCTGTACTTCGTATGCACATCCTGTACAGTGTCCCCGGGCCTCCTCCAAGACCTCGTGAATGACAGTATCGTGCAATCACACCCTCAAATTGATCCGAGGCTTACGGAGGATCCGCGCCTTCCATCCAGGTCACTGGGCCCCAAGCTCTACTTTGAGGCTAAAGATCGTTTCACTGAAATCCAATCACAAATGCAGCCTCGCCGCTCACATAATCATCATTGGCCATGAAGTCTCAACGAGATAAAGGATTAAACTGCATATTTTGATCTGCTGAACCGCTGCCCTGCATTTGTTTTCGTACCTGGCATCTTCAGCCTCTTATTTACCGTTCAGGGCGCGGCTATGGAACATCGTAGACCGCTGATCGTTGATCAACCCCAGAAGCGTTGAGAAAGGACAATGAGGCTTCCCAAGCTCTCCTCTTCACGAGGGCCAACGAAAGAGCAATCTCATTCTTGTTCGTGTTTCATGAATTAGCACAAGTCAACGAAAGTGCTGTCATTGACCGTGATGCCCATCCACTGAGATCAGCGAGGCAGCTAGTGCTGCCATCGTGTTCATATATTGAGTGGTATATTGCAGATCTCCACTCCCTCATGGCCCGGTATTTGTCTAACTTGTCTATGATCGTCTGGACGGTAAATCTCAGGGCCATTTCGTCCTCCTGCTCACCGAGTCCGTATCTTCGTCAGTAGCAAGCACAATTGGTGAGGCAACCAGACTGTGAACTTATCGTCCGAGGTCTAGGACAGAACTTGCATATCGTGATCTCGTTTGCTGGGCGCGGTTTCCTGGTTTCCGGCCCAAGAACTTGCATGAACTTGGTAGGTGCCTTCTAGCAGTGGCGCTCACTGAGTGACCTCCACAGGTCCAAGGCCAACGCTGTGCTATTCAAGGACCATGAATCAGTGTGGCCCCGTCGACTCATGTTTGGGGCGTAAGCCCCATGAGTAATTGTATGTCACGTCGTCAACATACCTTACCTCGACAACGTGGGTGTCCTCCAGTGAGCTTCGTAGGGTATCCAGGATCCAGCAGTGTTTTCAGGGAGTGAACATCAACCAAGCTGGAGCCTTCCCGACGAGCCCCTGACTCGCTGCGCGTCAGTATTGACTCCAGGGCGGGTTCTCACCGAATGTCTGGCGTCCAGTGAGCCGTCATGTTTCCAGTGAGCCGCGATCTTCTTCAGGGACCAAAAGCTCCCGTTATCTCACCGCCGAAATGCACAGCATATGGCAGCTTTTCCCCCTACTCGGCAACCACTCTAAGGCCCTCGCTCCCGACCTATGCCCACCTCGGGTGGCTAGTCTTGCTGCCCAGACCGCTTGTTGATGAATAACATTGCCATCTTCAGGCATCAAGACGTGTTCATCGGGCCGGATTGCATCTCAAAACACCATAGTTCCTGCACGGAGTATTCATCACGGTAGGGCAACTACGCTAGCTTCTGCTTGTCGATTGAGTCAACGGTAAAATCCCATGTATCAGGACGTGGAACAAACGATACGAAACACGGGAGCCTTGAGAGGGTAGCTGGGATGGGCGCGAGGAGGTTGGCAGCTGCCAGTCAGGGCTCTTGCGCTCTGGCGATGGCCCTGGAGGTGGCGACTCTCGATGTGGATAATGCAGTGGTCCAGTCGTCAAGGAGTTGGCGATATAGCACAGGCGTAGGACAGATTGGACAGTGACTGGCTGAGCGATATATTGGTTGGTCTCGGCTTGTGGCTGTAAAGCTTGATCGCCGATAGAAGGGTGTGCAAAATCTGTTGGAGTGGCTGAAGGGCGTCGTTGGAGATGGCAAGTAATATGGAGAAGAGAGTCATCGGCGTCGTCAGTGGGTGAAGTGGCTATGAGTCTTGTCGCATGAGTGGTGGGTGGCCATGGTCTGTGATGTTATGCGACAAGGAAAGCTCGGATGAAGAGAGGAGAAAATTAATCAAATTAGCGAATGACAGAACTTGGGGCAAAAAGGATACGAAAGAAGGACAAATATCAATAAAAACTAGTTAAAAGAACCTGAAAACATAACAACTTGCTGTGGCAAGAAACAAGAAATTTATTCTGAAGGCGAATGGAAGGAAGTATGAAGATCTTGAAAGATTAGTTGGACCTGCATACTAGCCTTGGCATCCACCACTCAGGGGCGATGGCACGTGTCATTCATCTCGTCAAAATTGCCACTTCCGCACCTCGCGGAAACGTATTCCGTTCAGCCAAATGTCTGGAATCATCTTACAAGTCATTTTAAACTTTAGAAATTTCTCCACAACAAACTCTTTGCGTTTCGGGAAAAATTAGTCGCTTTGAAGCTCGCTGAAAATCCAGCTGCTCAATTCTGAGGCTTGCAGATATGCCAGAAATAGTAGGTATCCAGACCAGTCTTTTGGTCGGTCTGCTCCGTGATTGGCTCGCTTAAGCTCAGCCACTCTTCATGATGCTTCCTCAGCAAAAAAAAAAAACCTTCGAGAAAAGATGAAAGAACGATTGGAGGGAATTTTGCCACTTAAACACCTCACGAATTGCATTTGACTTAGAAGTAAATGTAGAATTGCGCAATTGCACGTGGGTGGCCAATTTTTGGAAAGGGGGTACCAAGTCTTTCCGGCGAGTCCCGACGTTCAGAGAATCGGAAGACCTAAAATCCAGTCGGCGGATTATCAGATGCTCACTCAAAAGCCACAACGCAGCAAAATCCCCAAATGGTTGACGAGGATAAGGCAACTAGCTAACAATGCAGTCATCGGGAGATGACGGATTGTTCAGTAAAAGCTCGTACTTCCCGAGTTGCTGGCGGATAAGAAAATAGCCGCTTGTTCGGATATTGATCTGTCAGGCTGCGCCTCTTGAGCTGCCGTCACCAACTGCGTCAGTCATGGGGATTTCGGTCTGAAATAGGATCCGAATGCCCTCAATTGAATGTGAAGGAAGCCCAATGACAAGGCGGACTCACGCTGACTTCAAGCGTTGCTACACAAAGGATGTATCACGAAGCGTTGCCCGGAACGAGCTTCGCGAGTCTGAGGTGAGATGGCCCTCAGCTCGTACGTGATTGATTCTCTCGAGTACTGTACTATGGAGGAGCTGAAACGAACGATAGCAGTGAAATATATGCTCATGGCCTATCGCTGCTTCGCAACTGCCATGATATTACGGGGCCCATTTGTGAGATTTCCATCGAAATGTGAAGTCTGGTAGCGCTGTTGGCCCAGCATCAATGTTGCTGTGAACTCCTTTGGAATCTCATCACGCTTGATTCCATGTTCATGATCACTTGACCTGAAACAGAAAAGCGGTTGCTCACAAATACGACTTTGTGATCGTGGCAGAGCTCATTCAGGGGCAGATACGACGTCCACGCCCAACTCCAGCCATGCTGCCGAGCACACGAGTTCAACATGCTTGACAAAGGTTGATATTGTAATTCGAGCGCTGCATAAAGTTGAGTCGGGTGTGTCTGAATTCAACTTTGATTAGACCAAATTCTGTTGCCTGATCGTCCAGGACACGCGGCAACCCTCCTGAAAGTGAAGCTTCATATACAAATCTCAGATGCCTCACCACGCAATTGCCCAGCCTCCAATGGAAATCAAAACCGAAAAGCACAATAAAGTTCAGACACGCACAAACGATAGGCTTGGGCAGATTGAAAGCACTGCCACGTAAACGACGTATGAAGGCACCTTGTACCAGCTATTTTGAATCTAGGGTCGGGCCACGACATTTTTGGCCCTGCTCTCTTCTTCCAAGGCAAATGAACAAAAGTTGTATATTTGAAATGGGGAAGCAATTTGATTCGATGACAGGAACCGAGAGTAACTGTTAGTCTGTGACTCACTGTGAAGTGTAGAATATCGCCAAACATCTGCCGATAGGTAAAAATGTGTATATTCTTTCGCGGAAGCATTGTAGCGATCCGGTAAGTATCTCAAATCGAGTGCGCGATTGCCTCGCTGTCGATACTGTGAATCAGAACATGTTGGATGGTATCGAAGCAGTGCCTAGAGGTTGCAAAGACCCGTGCAATTGTGAAAGTAAGGCTGTTGACGGCTTCTTTGAGGGCATCTTGAAACGCAAGGAAGGTTTGCCTGCGGGAGTCTCATGATGGTTGGTAGAATCGCGAAGGAGCGGGGTTCGTCTGGGCGCTGGATCCCGGTCCGGGGAGAAGGATATGCTTTGAAGTCGGTCAGAATCATCACAATGTGACGAAGGTGCATCACTAACAAACACTATTCTGATTGTGGAAGTGACAGTCCTATCGTCTCAGTTGTCGGGCGTGAATTGAAGGCTTCGAAGACATTCGCGGTGCTGCTGTGACGGTCAATTCCAAGCTGAGGAAGATTGCGACCGTGGATGACGGTCCAGGCTCGAGGCTGTCTCCAAAACACTGACGGCAGCCTCGATGTAGGAATAGAGTCAATGGAGGAGGTTTGAGGTTCCCGATGCAGCAAGTCAAGGCGACCCGCATGGTAGTCTCCAAGGATATCTAGGGGGAAATGAGTCCTTGAGGTTGAAATAGCTATCTATGATGGGGAAGCTATGCTGCGATGCTTTCGGTTGGAAGTCGCGACAGAAGTGTTGCCCGTGCTTTCCCTTCTGAGTTGAGACGGTCCCTACGATATTGCGGAAAGGACAGAAACCCTACAGGACTTTGCAATACAGGGCTTTTGATGCAAAGTTTCCTGGAGAATAGAGCTTGGCCAGGTACTGCGGAGGAGGTGTCTCTTTCCTTCGGTGCTGTGGAGGTTTAGCATAGGTGTAATCTAAATCCAAGAGAAAGGGGTAGGCGTGACCTCGCTCGGTAACCCCATTGTTAACGCCATCAAGAAACCATTGATTGACATAATGAATCCACGATCATGTTGACCACACTCCAGGTCCAATAACCTACCAATAATATTTTTCACGACCACAGCTAGAAATAGGAGAAGACATGTCGTCCAAAGAAGGATATCCCGTGACGTGACTTCCCCTAAAAAGCCGTCGCTTAAGATCGTTCTGCCATAGGGCTGAGAAGCTGAAGGACCTCGGAATCACACCGAGTGAGTTGTGACCAATTGCACCTGGAAAGCCTCCAAATGCTATGTTCTTGGTAAGTGTGATTAAAGCCTCTCAATTGCCTTATCATTCCTAAGATTCAATGGTCAAAGCTGCCTAGTTCCCAAGGAATGTAAGAGGCCAGAAGGAAATGAAGGCTCCCTGAGATCGCGGGCCGCTGGGGAGGGCGGAGGTAAGGTTATCCAAAGGCATTTACGGGAAGGCGGGCTGAGAGAGAGACTGGTTTATATGGTTCGAATATGGGGGGCGCTCTCCCTGTGAGGCTCTTATTGCATCACTCCTCATGGCGTCTATTCCGTATAGTGTTCTAGCTCATTTTGATATACTTATTGCTTTCAGGTGGGGTCGAAGCGCCCAGACTGTGTTATTCCGGTGATTGTGCCCCTCGTGTGCATGACACATGCATTTGGCGGTTTCTAGACGATAAGCACCATCATCCCCGCTTACCCGCGCTGTAACATCACAAAGGGCTTTTTTCTGTCTCGTCTCGTCTGCCTTGCGGCATCAATGGTGGGTGACGAGTCG
>FJOG01000022.1:286161-389056 GCA_900073065.1 Phialocephala subalpina | reverse complement strand
TAGCGTTTCTGAACAGTCAATGGCTACATTCAAGCTTGCTCTCGGTCTCAACAATGCTACTCTCCGGATCGTTCTGCAAAGGATTGGCGACCCCAACGTCCTTCCCTTCATCCACGTAATCCTCGTCTTCATGTTTAATATGACGCGTCATACTGGTGCTATGGATCTGCTTCAGACGGACTACCCTTGGGATCTCCTCTCGATCATGCTTAATACGTTACTAGCACAATACAAGACACCCAATCGTATTGAAGCCGAGCAGTTCCCACTGCCAGCAATGGACGAGTTCCGTCCATTCCCAGAAGACTTTGCTCTCCGTGGTCTTCTGTGGGCGGACAACTACTTCCCAGAGGAATGGTTCACGCATGAAAAGATCGACGAGGAGGAGAAATATCATGAACGTGCCTCGATGACCGACGAACGCAAGGAACGTATACTCTGGTTGGCTTGCAGAATTGCCAAAGCTGGTCCCTGGATCACTTACAATGGAACTTCCTTCAAGGCTGAAAAAGACGGGTCCTCATCTATGGGGCTTGAAGCTGTATCTAAATCTTATGCTTGAACACCTTCACAGTGCTTTTCTTGTCTACCTTGCATTGTCATTTCTGGGAAGCATGTGTGAGGATCTGCGAGTTGGGCATTACAGTGCCTTCACTGGTGCTCTGGCCATCTTCAACGGAACACAATCTCCAGGTATGGCACTCTGCACTACCAAGGAGCGAACCAATCTAATACCGATCCCAGACTTTCAGTCTCACAAATCTACGTCGAGAAGATATGGATGGTCGAGATGTGTTGAGATCAGAATGGCGACAGTTATGAGCTACACACACGTTTGGCTTTCCCTTTGGGAGGAGCTTTGTACAAGATGTACGTCTGGAGAGGTCCATGTGCCTTATTTTCCAATCCGAGAGACACCTATACGTTCCAAGCTTCGCTTGGGTTTCAAGTCTGCGTCCGGAATACAGGAACGCACTGCTTGCTCACGAGATTACGAATTTCTTTGATTTTTAGAAATTCAATGTCAAGAGCAATCACCAGAACCTGGCCATCATCACAAGCCGTGAATGTGATTCTCCCTCCACTATCAGATGTCATATGCACCACTTTCACATCTCACAATTATCAACCGCCAACCGCGCCATCTGCTCCTTCGTGTAATCTTGTTCCCTGGCCAATGTAGTGCAACCAAATCGGTGTCCCGAATTGGGCAATTAAGCGAACCACATGGCAATCTTCATCTCGATCGATAACCTACCAGCCAGCTAACCAGGCTCCTTGATCTATTTTCTACCCTAGCCTTGCGCAAGTTGTGTACCCCTCACTGCTCGACCCTCGAGACGACGTACCTCATCTGACTGGTTCCCATGGCACAATTCGGCTCTTCTCAGCAAGGCTTCACTGCAGGTCTAGCTACGAAATAGAGGGGAAATACGAAGTCACGACGACACTAATCATCAAATCCGAAACGGAGCAGAAAGTATCTGCAGTTTACTTCTAACCCAGAGTCATGATCTTGGCTCTTTCTCATAGGTCACAATTCTCTGATCTTCCGGCCTCCAAACTTCCTACAACCCACAAGGCTCCGGTGAACATCTCAAACTCAACTACGGATTTCCCCAACCTCTACCATAATCAGCTGCATCTCACCAGCCTCTCAGTTCTCAACAGATCGATCACATCATAACACAACATCAAGGTTCGAGTCAACGCCCTCGAGGCTCGATACGAGCAATGCTGCACAGTAACCACATTGCATCACCTCATGCCTCTGTCACCATGTTTATTGTCTGCCAACTTCCCAATACAAACGAGGCATCCAAGACTCGGGCGTAGATCCATCATACATCACGCCTTTGTGCTCCTTCCCTTGCTTCATCCCTCGATCGGTCGCTCATGTTTACCTTGGGACCACCTTCGGTCCATCATTGTTTACCGATGCCGAGAACTCCCCCTTGCACTCCTTATCGAGTTCCTTTCGTTTTTCATGATGTAGGTGGCTTACCTAATTCCTTGTTTTGATCGGTGACCAAGTTGGTCAAGCCAGGCACAGGATTGGATGATCTGCATGCCATCGGCTGCCTCACGAGCCTCACGAGCCTCGGGCCGGTATAAGCGGGGCGCAAGGCTGTGATACCCCACTTTTTGTTTACTTTTTCCTTATCAAAAACCAGAAATGGAAGGATGATCGAATTTCGTTTTTCACTCGTGATGGAGATCAAGTGCTGCGTTGTCTCGGAGAAGGATTAGTGTTGTCCCGGGACCATGTCACGATGCGTTGTTTTGGCGTTTGTGGCTTGATGTTGTCTCAGGAGCAGGGCGTTCTTTTCGAAATTATATCTCAGCCTCATCTTAAATCCGAGTCCCTTCCAGATAACAATCAACCGCATGGGGATTGGGACATCGTGGGGGCTGGTCATCATCTCCTTTTGATCACGGTTGCTTTTCTGGCCTCATTCGTTGTCTTTATGTTGGCAATATTGCTTGAGACTTCTAAATCAAAACAAGAACACCAACAGAACATCTCGACCAGAAATTCGGCCAGCAACAAAGTTTGCCTCGTCTCTCTTTGCTTTGCCGTGTTGTTTTTGTTTCATATTTGTTATTGTTGCAGTCTCATAGGCAACTAGGCGCCAGCCCGCAGAACAGGCTAGGCGGCCGTACGGCGTAGCAGTCGAGCTGCAGTATAACTTCATTTGCCAAAATTGCGAGTTCGTGTTGGTGTATCATGTAAGATTACGAAGGGGGATGGAACTTGGAAGGATGCGATGCGGCGTCGGCTTTAACCGTAGGCTGAAGGAGGAAGGAGTCATCCGCAGTACCTTGCTGGTTGCCTCGTTATATTTTGGGAACAATACTTCGTACCGGTGACTTGGGATGAACGGTAGCCAGATGGTCGGGTGAGAGGTCTCAGGGCTGATGCGGCTGAAGGAATGGTAAAGGAAGGGAAGGACTTTGGGGATTGTGAGGAGTCAGTCGGTGATGGACAAGGTAAGTTGGCGAGCAATCGTGGAGGCCTAGTAGGCTTCAGCTCGAGAATGGATTTAGGATGCGAGGCTGTACTTGAGTCACACCTTCCTTGAATGAAGCTTCGAGACTTTTGGTTGATTGTCCTGACGGAGCTAGACTTGTCTTGTCGATTGGAACGTCAAGCAGCACATGCCCTCGAGAGGCGGCTTCTAAGTCTACAGTATGCTACTGCCTGAGAAGGATATTATCATGGGAACAAAGTGAGTTGGTCTCAATTTACAGGCACAAGATCTTTAGGGAGTTTTAGGTGGGAGTCGAAATGGAGGGCGAAACTGTATGATGCTCCTCCACAAGCCTCCAACCTAAAGCTCCAGCGTCTCTCGTACTCATCAACCTGATTCAGTCACTCACTACCTGTGATTTCCCGAGGTGGTCCTCAACTTTGTATTTGTGTCCGGGCTGCATATCAATTCACTCTCTGCTGCCTGCCGGGCCTTGAAACTTCGAGATCCGGCTCTGCAGCACTACGATTCCTGTCTGCTGCTCATTTTGCTGAGGGCTTCTCGATCCTATGATTTTGCAACCAGATGGCTTTGAGAGCAACAGACGATGCTGGTGCTATTAGCAATGAAATCAAACACATTTTGAAGCTGATCCTTCTGTGCTTCGACAAATTTGTGAAAGTGGCGACGGGGAGCTGGGACTTTTGAAAAGCTGTGGTTCGACTCATACTGTGCTTGAAGTCAATACAACGCTGTTCAATTGGTCTATCCATCGCTAGAAACCTAGCTCATATCCTACAAGCTTGTTCAAACTCCATGATGCGCCACCCCAGTTCATCCTTTCTGGCTCCACCATAGCCCACGCAAAAAAACAACGCTTCAACTATCCTACATTCCCAGTTGTGCGTCTCCAGGGTCTCATCCCACTCTGATTGCTTCCCGCCAGAATGTCCGCACGAATCTGGCTCTTCTTCTTCATCTTGAGCAACATCAATGGGGTCAAAGGTGGTGCAGAGTTGATGTCAATGCCAGTAGGTTCTGCGGCCAGCTTGCGAAGTTCGTCAATTGGGGTTTGGGTTTCTTTGTCGTTCGTTGCTGAGGAACCAAGAAGAAGGATATCGTCCGCTGCTGAAGGCCCCAAGAGAAAGTCGCCGCCCATCTCCACCCCAATGTCTTCCACCTTCGCCTCAGACTCCTCTATCTTGATTAAAGCTGCTCTCTTGCTCTCCTTCAACTTGCGACGTCTTTGGATAGAGCTCTTGGCACCCTTCCGCTCTCTCTCCTTCTTACCGCGTCTACGTTTCTCTCTGATCCTCTCCTCCTCCGCCAATACCTGTTCAGAATTGGCCTCCCAGTCCTCTCTAGCCCAAAGCATCTTCTCTCCATTGAAGTTCCGCTCAAGATGGCTTGTCACCAGCCTCTCCTTGATGGAGATTGATGCGAAAGGTAGGCGCATGTCATTATCTGGGCGGAATACAGCGTGGTTATTGCCCAGGTAGTCAAGAGACCAACAGGGTGAATATAGCTTAACCACCTTGCGTTTCTTGGGAGCGAATTCGAGGCCATCTTCGTTGATCCAGTTCCCGTCAGGTTTCATGGTATTGAGCTTCTCTACATGACTGCGAGTACGTCGGCGGCAAAGGTGCCTGGATATGCGCAACTATATGAGCAAGACATATAGTTCTCTTGAGCGCAGCAGAACGTTTGCGGTGTGTAAAACGATTGGTATGTAGAGTCTTCTTAAGATTTGAAGTTGAGAAATTTCTTTCCGTGAAATTCACAGAAGCCCTAGCCGTTGGTAGAGTCGCAAAGCTGAACCGGTGGTCTTTGGTGGTTTTCTTTGGTGGTTTGAGGTTGTTGGAAGTTGAAGGCGATGAATCTTGAAGGCAAAGGTGCCTGGATATGCGCAACTATATGAGCAAGACATATAGTTCTCTTGAGCGCAGCAGAACGTTTGCGGTGTGTAAAACGATTGGTATGTAGAGTCTTCTTAAGATTTGAAGTTGAGAAATTTCTTTCCGTGAAATTCACAGAAGCCCTAGCCGTTGGTAGAGTCGCAAAGCTGAACCGGTGGTCTTTGGTGGTTTTCTTTGGTGGTTTGAGGTTGTTGGAAGTTGAAGGCGATGAATCTTGAAGGAAGGGAATTGTAGAAGTAGTTATCCTGGATGTAGCTTAAGATATGCGCTGGTGACAGTGGCTGCCTTGCTATTGTTGGAAGTTTGACTTGTGAAAGATTGATATTGTGGATTAGGCGAGCGGGTGAGGATAGGGGAAGGGTTCGCTAGCGGCCGTTTCCCGTGACTCGTGGTTTAGAGAAAAGGTGAATGTTTAGGGGATAAATAATACAGATTTGATGCGAAATGAAGAACCGAGGTCGAGACGAGCGGTGCGTTCTTTGGGTGCCAAGAGAAACGCTCCTTCCTCGACAACGTCTGTCGATTCTGGAAGGTCCAAGGAAGTCTTCCCGCGTGTTCAGCTTTGAATGTCCAGGGCTCAGACGTTCAAAGTTGCTGGCAGGCCAGAACAATGATCTCTGTACTTGGAAACTGGAATGAATGAATTGCAAAGACCGGTCGTAGTGGCAATGACTCTGTTTAGCGCATGTAGCTTTTACCTGATCAGACCTCAGGCTCATCATCGCCGTCAACCTTTCCTATTTGGGGATCAATCCCAAACAATGAAAATAAGAGGGTACTTGCTATGAAAGTGTGAATTTATGAGAAGATGTATATATAATTCATTGCTCTGTGTTCAAAGTCTAGGTCACCGAAGCTGAAAGTGATACGTCTGGTAAATTTGACAACTCTACACCTTCACGGTGAGTCGGTATCTGCTGTGAAGAAGGACTACATGCCATGATAGGCTTGCATCTCGATTCTATTAAGTGAGATTGACACAGGAAAGTGAATGCTGTCGCACGGGACGTAGAAAAATATATGTCGATGCAACAAGTAGCGAGCCTGAGGAGAAATTTCACTCATGCTCAACACACAACTGTGTTTGCGATGTATCAGTATCATTTTGTTAAGCTTAAGCTTTGTAGCACACAGAAATAATATTTCAGGGCATGGCCGATTTGAATGTGTTGGCGCGCGTTCTACTTCAGGCCTTTATGGCCATCTCGCTGGCACTTAGCGGGCATTGAATCCCTGCCTCGACCTTCTCGACTCGCACATCAATAATACGACCGACACATGACTTTAAGGTCTCGAGTAAGTATTCTAATTTCAAAACTTGTAGAGAGAGAAAATGCCAAGTTTTCATCTGCACTGAATCTGGTCTCTCTTCGGCCCAAATATTTGGGGAGACCTTCAGACCATCAAACAACCTCTTGGTGCAGTATCGAAAACACCAACAAGCGACACGCTTCATCACAAACACTTCTCTTGTTTTGCTTTTCGCCCAGGATGTGCCCATTAGCTATGAAAAGGAGAGAGGCCTTGCGTAAAAGATATTTTCTGCGCGATCAAGTACACTCGTAACCCTTTTCTATCATTTCTGGAGTACTTCTAAAGTAAGAAGATCACCAACTTACTGTTCCAGTATCCTGTTGAGACCCATCGAAGGCACAAATTCAGCAAAAATGAGTACATCAAGCTAGAAACGAGAAGAGCTGCTCCGCGCGGTTCTACACTTCGACTCTATTGACCCACGACGCACCTCACAACGAGACTGGCATCTTCCCTCGCAATGGGACTGGGATGGACGAGGTGGTCCTCAGAGCCGGCTCCACTACAGCCCTAACGACTTCACAGGAGTTAAATATGCAGACTTCACGCCAGAGAAGAGCACATTCATTGGGAAATTGGAATTCGGGCGAAGTCCGTCGCGTGCTGTGCAATGGAAAATTCCTTGCTCGGAAGAAAGTCCTCATTGACGTCAACAGACCTTGCAGAGCGGTTCCAAACAATGGGGAGATTACGGTGGAATCTTGTGAAAAAGATGGAGAAGATGCACTGAGAGCAGGAAACCGGGAGGGTAGATTGGGCAATGTAATCTTACTTCACAGCTTCCTGAAATGATTCCGCTTTCTGATTTTTCTTTTTGCAATGTACGAGAAGATCCGGGACATTTGTACCAGCTTCAAGTCTTGAGAATTTATCAGAAAAATACTAAATGATACACGGCTCCACAAGCACAATAACTTACTTTCATTGGAACTGCCCAGCTTCACAACTTCAACCCACTATCTCCAAATTTCACAAACAATCCCTCTTCACCTTCACTGCCAACCTCGCCTCTCGACTTCATCTCCTTAACCTCAACCTTCACCTTCTCCTTAATCAATTCCATCAATCTCCTCCCCTCGCCATCTTCCAACTTCACTCTGGGTCCTTCACCCAACGCAATATTCTTCCTCTCAGCATCTCCGATCTCACTCGCATCACGTGCCTTCCCATCACCTTCTCCCAACCGAGGAATGACATGAAAATGAGAATGCGGAACTGTTTGTCCTGCTTCTGTACCTGCTTCCCATCAGCTCTCATCCCCAAACCCATCACCTCTTCTCACGTCCCCTCCCCACCATCCCGTCACCTCCAAACATCAAGAAATTCAAACATACCATTAGCCTGAATAACATTCCAACTCGCCCCCTCCGTCTTCTTCCCCAACGCACCAATAACCGCCCTCCCCAAAACCGGCAACCAGAACCCCAGCGCCGCAGCTTCTGCCCCTGTCATCCAAGAAGCTTTTTCGACATGACGACGGGGACAGAGAAGGACATGGCCTGGCGAAAGAGGAGCGATGTCTAGGAATGCGATGACGGTGGGCGTGGAGAGGACGGGATATGCGGAGCCTTTGAGGGAGGTGAAGAGTGCGGGGGAAGGGGAAGGCGGGATTGCGGAGGCGATTGCGCAGAAGGGGCAGAACATTATGATTTTGGAATCGTGAGACTTGATTTCAGCAAGGATATGATTTATTGAAAGGGCAAGAAGGATGAGTTTGGTGGTTGTGGGATTTTTGGGAGTTGAAGTTGAGGTTCAGGATGAGATTAGATGCCGAGTGAGATGTCAGCGAAGCACGTGAGAGATCGCGGGCGGCCGACATGCAGGCAGGTACGTGGGTGACAATCTTCATGTCTGGACCAATCCGAATAAACTTTCTGTTGAAAATAAACTTATTGTTTCGCAGAGGCTTTGAGGAGAGATTTGGCTACCAAAAGCTGGTTTCTTCAATGTCAAAACGGCTTATTTGTTGCTGCCTGGATGAGAGCTTATGAATGAAGTGACCCAATGAAAACATCAACGCGCAGAGAACAGAATGAGGTGAAATTGAAAAACAATCGCCGGCGTGAAAGTAATAACGATAGAGCAAAACCCTGCCAAGTGATCAATTTCATCGCAAGAGAAAGTTTGGAATCAGCACCGCGAATAAGGACGGCCTTTATCGGAAACAAAAAACCAGCGACACTCAACATACTACATTGTCCCAAAAAGTTGGAACATTCAAAAAGTTTTGTTGCACATCTGGTTGCAAGATTTGAGGTCTCAACTTCGCGTAGGTTGGAAAAAAATCGCCATCCGCATACAACAACTATAAAGGTGGTTCATTGCCTGAGCCAGGGAAAGCTTCGCGGGCTTCTGATACTCCAGCTGAGAGACCTAGATGCTTGGAATTTTTCTTGTTGAGATATTGATGGAATTGTGGTCGATCTCGTGGTTGAGGCGGAAACGGGGTTGAAGGTGAGCTGGTGAGGCGGTGAAGAAGCCCTCCAAACTGCGCTCCTCAGATCTCCACGAACACTTCTGCTCACCGGACTTGGAATTGAACTGGCACTGATCAACTTTTGTTTCGTTAATCGGGAAGCCACGACCCAGATGCATGCCTTCTCTGTTGAATTTAACAACAGGTTTCAAAAGTAGTTTTGGTACCAACGGAACCCCAAGAAGAATGGCAGCAAGTCGCTAATTGGAGGAGAGGGCATATTCTCTCGAGCTGCTCAGCACCGGAGAGTGCTCCATTACGCAATAATGTGGAAAGGTTAGTCGGAGCCAAACTGAGCATCGACGATACCGTTCAAGATGGGTTCCAGAATTAAGAGCAAACGATGTCTCTGCAAGACTAAGCTTTCTGTAAACTCTTCTAACGCGAAGTCACCTACCTCTTGACGCATGGAACTTCGCCAACACAGATCTTGTCTCGAGTAAACGCCGACTGAGGGTCAAGAGCCGTGGTCGGCTACCGCCCAATAAGTCGCGTAGTGGTCGCCATTGCCGAAAGTCCATTTTTCGTGCTGTTGAAAGTCTGCTGAGAGTTCTAGACAGGCGAATATCTGACATTAGCACTACGGTCGTGAGCCTCGTCACATATTCGAATCCTATTCCAACAATAAGAAGATAGGATACGGGTAGCCTGTTCCGCCGACCTTCAATCCGATTTTGTACCCGTATAGTGCAGGTACTCTTACCTTGATTAGTGAGCAAGCAACGTAAAAAGCGTGCTTACGTGCAAGGAGTCGGCCGATGACCCGATCGTAAACGATCGGCACTGTCGGATTATGTCCTGCTTTGCCAAGAATACGAACCCTGCATGACATTTTAGCGACCAGGTACTTTTCTTCGCCAACATAGGCCAGTTCGTTCTCGCTCATGAGAACCAACTCAATTATCAGAACGTCCTGTTGCGGCGCGAAGTCTATAATAGGATCTGGGTTGTGAAGAGATGGGCCGTGATCAGCGGGAAGGCTCTGCCGCGCAATAGTGCTAAGTAAGCTGAATGAAAGAATGGGGATATATCTCACTCACACTCACTTGCCTTCTTATCCCAATACCATCTTGCATTTCCTTCTTGTTTGTGTTTATTCTGCTTGGTTGAGACCATAATCATGGATTCCTCTAGTCAGAGTGAAGATTTTGGCCACAGAGCTCTTCCAAATATCGTTGACGAGAGGGCGAGGTCCGGGTATGGAAGGCCAGTCGCCATCTTTCCGAAGTCTCGAGACATCTCTGCTGGGTTTCAGACAATCAGCTATGCGCAGCTCGCAAATGCCGTCAATCGTGTCTGCTGGTGGATCGAGGAGGTGATGCTCGATCCTAAGGAAAAAGGCGGTGCATTTGCATACTTCGGTCCCAACGATTTGAGATACCTCATCTTCGTGTTGGCGACGATGAAAACAGGGCGAAAGGTATGGTCGAGCAGATCTCATTACCGGGCTTCACTGATCATAGCTGCCAGATCCTGATCGCCTCGCTGCGAAATACGATCCAAGCACAGTTGGGACTCTTCGAAAGGGCCAACTGTAAAGTGATTGTCTCTTGTCAGTCGCTTAATCAGAGCCTGCAACCCCTCTTTGCGGCTTCACCTCAAGTTCGTAAGCTCCATGCGCCGCGACTCGATGATATCCTGGCAGGGGATGCAGTACCTCATTTTGCCTTCCATGAGCCACTAGAAAGTGCGGAGAATAGTAAAGTCATCACTTTGCACACCTCTGGCTCGTCAGGTAAGCAATACGAAACATAGTCTATGAGGAGATTGTTGAGGAATGACAGGCAATCCTAAGCCCATAATCTACACTCATGAGATGCTTCGATTTTGGGATGCTATGACCATTCTGCCATCAGACCAGGGAGAATCAATTTCGAAAGTCTCGCTTTATCACCAGAATGCGCTTTCTCTTCTCCCATGTTTTCACGTGAGTTGCCGAGCCTGTCTTCATATGCAGATGCTCTTGTTGGAAGCGCATTGCTGATGTATCAGACAGGCAGGCGGTTTGGGGTACAATATGTTTGCTGTGTGGATGGAGATGACATTGGTCCAGGGACATCCAGACGTCCCGATGACTGTGCAGTATGTCGGCCAGTTGCTGAAGACCGGAGTTGTCACAACGATGCTCACCCCGCCGTCAATACTAGAGGAGCTTGCAGACGATCTAGCTGCACAACAGGATCTGGTAAACGTCAAGCATATTGGATATGCCGGCGGCCCGCTACGACCAACGACTGGGGAGAAGCTTGCAAAAATAGTGCCGCACCTGTTCAGTTACATTGGCGCGACGGAATGTGGTTGGTTCCACCATCTTTCGGGAAATAACGATGTATGGGACTCGATAAAATTTTACTCCCACATAGGGTATAGATTCGACGAGATATCCGCCGGAATCTTCGAATTGGTCATTGACAAGGATGATCGAACAAGCAAATATCAGCCTGTCTTTCAGGTATTTCCAGGAATCAAGGAGTATCGGACGAGAGACCTCTACTCTGCGAACGCAAATGCTCCTGGCTGGTGGAAGTACCGCGGCCGAGCCGATGACCTGATCGTCCTCTCCAACGGTGAGAAGATAAATCCCATACCAATGGAGAATATTATCCGTTCTCATCCATCGATCAAGGGAGCTCTTATTATTGGCGAGTATCGATTCATTCCATCCTTGTTGATCGAGCTTGACTCGGCATACACACTAGAGACCGAACGGGAGCGCCACCAGCTTCTTGACGACATTTGGCCAGCTGTTCAGGAGGCAAACAAGGTTGCTCCAGGTTTCTCCAAGATTCCAAAGTCTTTGATCCTGTTTGCCGATCCAGGAAAGCCATTCTTGAGAGCAGGTAAAGGAACAATTCAGCGGCAGCAGACTGTTCGAGACTTTGCAGAGGAACTTGAACACTTGTACCGATCTCAAGAAGCAGGTCTACTCACGGAAGGCTTGACCTTGTCGAAGTCAAATTCTCCTGTAGACATCTTGACATTTGTCAAGGAGATATATGCGGAGGCCTTGGACGCGGACGACCTGAGTGACACGGAGAACGTCTTTCAGCGAGGTCTAGACTCGCTGCGGGTTATAATCATCATGCAGAGACTTCGAGCAGCTTTGGCACTATGCGAGATACCAATCCACACCGAAAATATAAACCCTCGTCTAGTCTACTCCGCCTGGTCGGTCGAAAGGATGGCTAATGCGATTGTTCGTCTTTCGAGTTCTCAGAATGGGAACATCGGGTCTAATGGAGGACTAGAGCATCGTGCCCAAATAGCATCGATGATACAAAAGTACACAAGAGATATGCCATCAGCGTTGCCGCCGAGACAGTCCAATAATGGATCAACATCATCAGCACCGTGGAGCGTTATCTTGACTGGCACAACAGGATCTCTAGGATCATACTTATTAGCGCAACTAGATGCTCTGCCACTATCCCAAGTCAGCAGGATATATTGCCTAAACAGATCTGCAGATGCACGGGAACGACAAGAGAAAAGCAATCGAGTCCGTGGGCTGAAGGCACTTAGTGAGCGAGTCGAATTTCTGCAGGCCGATTTTGCACAACAAGATCTCGGTTTGTGCGAGAAGAAGTACGAGGAATTGTTGCGAGAGGCAGCTGTGATCATACACAGCGCTTGGAAAGTCAACTTCAACCTAACACTCGAGTCATTCGATTCCCAGATCAAAGGTGTTCGCAATTTTCTTGACTTTGGTGCGAATTCAGCAAAGAGAGCACCCGTGATCTTCATCTCCAGTATATCGACTGCTCTGAAATGGCTCAACAAGCATCCTTCGGAGGCAGTTCCCGAGGAAATCATCCAGGACTTCGACGCTCCAGAACATCTTGGCTATGGCGAGTCCAAATTCGTTAGTGAACATCTTCTGGACAGATATTCCAAAGACAAGGGCTTGACCACCGCAGTTTTCCGAACTGGTCAAATTGCTGGTCCATTAACAGACAAGGGGGCGTGGAACAGTCAGGAATGGTTTCCAAGTCTCGTGGCCAGCTCGAAGCACTTGGGCGCCGTGCCGGAAACTCTAGGGAGTATGGAGGTACTTGACTGGTTGCCCGTAGACCTGCTGTCGACAATCATACTCGAGCTCGTTGAGAAAGTTCTTGATCGTCAAGGTCAGATATCCGTCTACAACCTTATCAATCCCAAGACTACCACATGGTGTGAAGTCAGGCAAGACGTTCAGAAATTCGCTGGTATAGGGAGATCGGTGCCATTGAAAGCCTGGGTCGAAATGTTGGAGCAGAGCAGCAAGGGTGCTGTGCTCGAGGCGAATCCTGCCGTGAAGCTTCTCGACTTCTTCCGGCTCCTCGGCGAGAAGGAGACCGAGACCGAGTCAAGGTACGAAGTTGGTAGATTGGTTCGTGAAAGCTCAAAGGCGGCTGAGATACCTGCTGTGTCGCCTGCGTGGTTGAGACTATGGATTGAACAGTGGAAGTTGTAGGCTAGGCTAGGTAGGCATCCTAAACCACTCTGTGGTCTCTCTCGAAGACAGGATTTTCTGCTCGTGGAACGTTTAGGATCATTTCGTTGTTGAGCAGCTAGTATGGCATTTCCCTCGCATTTCGTGTCTTCTTGGGGTTTGCATGTTGATATACCGACACGTATTCCATATTTGAAATAATCGCACATCCATTGTCCGACTTGCATCCACGACCTGACCGTAGCAGAGTCTCAATCCATGTTCCCGACATTGGCTACGAGTTGTATACGGCGAGAATTGTCTACTACCGAAGGCACTCCATTTTCTAGTAGCATGACGGTGTTGCTTCCGCTTCCCATGCAATCAAATTGCAATCGTTATGTAGTTGATTGGCTTTCGAGGAACCTTCTCCATCGCATTCTTGGTCCACCGACAGTCGAACTCGGTGTTCCTCAATCACCTCAGGAGCTTAGCCATCTGATCTTTTCCTAATGTTGCGCTCCTCCTCAAAGGATGTAGCGATTCAGGGACCGGGCGATAATCCCCCAAGGTGTCGATTTCGTTGCTTCGTTCGTCGTGAGGTTCTCTCCCATCAGAGGATTGGTCCCACACATCCATCGTCCAATCAAGCAATTTGACGCTGGTGTGCTCTCCCTATCTCATATTTCTAGATCGGATTAGTCCTGGTAGTCCTCTCGAGCGAATTTTGTTGCACGTCGCAGGGTTCGATTGTTGCCCTGACATTGAAATAAATTATTGACATCAGACATCAATCCACTGTACAGGTAGGTAGAGATCAATCGTCCAGTATCGAGAGATATATGCAGAAGAACAGTAAAAGACAAAGTGTCAGAGCTTGGCAGCAGTCAAAAGACAACGATTTGTATTTCATCAGGTACGTAGAGATGCTGCCCTGGCTGAAGGGTTCGTCCAGGACGACGCGTTTGCCGCGTCGAGATCTCTCTAGGCCCACCCCCTTAATTCTAGTCACACCCACTCCCCTCATTAACGACAAATCCTCCCGAGTCCGACGGGCGTCAACCTCCTCTACAGCCATATCCGTCAAGCCTTCTTTTCTCACTGGCCTGGATATCCGAAAATCTATATATTCCCCTGCCATCTGACATACACGCCCTGTTGACTCTCCTTTCTCCTCGATTGACTCATTCATTCCACCGTTGCACGTCTGCAGCAACGCGGCCAAGACTTGACTACATATTGAAGCAGTTTCCATTACTTTATTCTTCTCTTCTAGCCCTCTGCACATGCGGATCAAAGAGTCATCGTTATATAATCTGCGGCGTTGTCCCCTCTTTTCTCAGCTTTTCTTGTCCAGCAATTCCAATCCCAATTAACGAACGTACAATGCCGACCCCAGAGACCCTCAAGGTCCTCTACCACATGCACTCCGACCTCGACACACTCGACCTCACCGGACCCCTCGAAATCCTCTCTCACGCCGTCTACCCGGGCACCAAGACGAAAGTCTTCACTCCAACAATAACAGCCGTCTCCGAAATCACGACCACGAACCAGACTCTCAAGATCCAGCGCGACATTTCAATATCCGAAGCCTATGAAAAACTCGCAGAATACGATGTCCTGATCATACCAGGTGGGGGATCTCCTGGAGTACTGGAGGGAAAGACCGAGCCATTGGACTTGATCAAGGCTTTTGTAAGTCTGCCAAAGAAAGAGTGGAAACCGAGGGTGTTGATGAGTGTTTGTACTGGCTCGCTCTTCCTCGCAGAAGCTGGAGTTCTTGATGGGCTACAAGCGACGACTCATCCTAGCTACTACGGCAAGATGAGGGAGATTTTGGAGGCGAAGGCCAAGGCAGGAACCGTGAAGGGCACGAAAGTCTTGGAGGAGCGATTCGTGGTCAACAAGGTTGATGAGGAGAAGGGACTTCAGACTATAACATGTGGAGGCGTGAGCTGCGGTCTGGATGGAAGTCTGTGGTTGATTCAACATATTGCTGGGAAGGAAGCCAAAGACAAAGTCGCTTATATTGTTCAGCATGCTAGCAGAGATGGGGAGGGCATCGTTCCGTGAAAGGCTAGGACTTTCGAAAATTGATTGAGGCAACCAGTAGTCTACGGAGGTCGTCCTAGTTGGACTCTGATGGCAGGGCTTTGCATTGTTTTACTACAGACCTACCCACACCACCACTCAATGAATTATTGGTTCTATCAAAATTTTACTTTTCTGTGCGGATCTAACTGATTTCGATACTGATGCTGAATTTGGAGGGATGTATCTATCGATAGCTTTCTGATTTGCCAGGGCTCTAGCTGCATCTTCGAATGTTATGCTCACCTCGGACTGCGTCACATATGCTAGCAAGTTGCTGCCACCGACTTTGATTCGTTCTGATCTTAGCAAGGGACCCTGTTCTTGATCATCCTTCATGGACTGTAATGGCTGTTCCCGAATGTCGGCGGGTGTGGTTCGTACCAAATCCCCAATCTCTCTATGTCCAGGACGTTGACCAACTGCAGATCTCCGCATTGCGACACAATATGGGGTACAAGTATCTCTGGCCTGCTCAATCTTATTTCTGCCTCTTCTTCATTTCAATTTTGGATGTAGTCCACTATCGTACAGTCCTCAGCATTACCTTGATTGAGTTGTGTTGTGCGTACACAACTTCAAGTCATCTAGCGTCTGCGTTGTTTAGTCAGTGGGCCAAATTCAATATACTCCAGAGTCCCACCCTTCGACTTTTGCCAGCCATGGCTCATTTCCATCATCACAAGCTCCAGCGGCCAGACAAGTTCAACTTCGCCATTGATGTTATCGACCACTGGGCAGTTCAGCCTGGATACCTGAATGCCGTGTATTGGGTATCGCATGATCAATCAGAAACCCAGTCCTTGACTTTCAAGTACTTCTCTCGTCAATCGAACAGACTTGCTTCCTTACTTGAGAAGCTTGATATCAAAGCAGAGGAAATGATGGTCATGATACTCCCGAGAGTACCAGCATGGTAATAACATCTCTTTTAAAATATCAAGGCACGAAATTGCTGACTAAGTTTTGAAGGTGGGAGATCGCTGTTGCAGCAATACGCAGTGGGATCGTTATCTCTCCAGGTACACATTACTAACTCCCAAGTATATTCTGTACCGATACAACAAGAGTAAAACCCCTGTATTTGTCGGAGACGGTACCAATGTCGGAAAGTTTCTATTAGTGCGCAATGATTATCCAACTGTCCGAGTCATTCTCCAAGTCGGAGACGTTCCAAATACTGGTGCTATTTCCTTCTACTCTGCTCTAGAACAACTTCAGACCAATGCTACGGTCACTCCAATGAAGAGGCATTGGAGCTCTCCCGCCTTGGTCTATTTTACATCTGGCACCACAGGGCTTCCGAAGATGGTGCAACACAACCAAGTCTCATATCCATTAGGTAAGAAACACATAAACTTTTGATAATGTCCGATAACGAAAACAGTTCTTACAACAGCGGCCAAGCACTGGCACCAGCTATCTCCAGGCAAGCTGTTATAGAACACCGCAGAGCAAGGTGAGCATGCTGGCACTCAATTAGCACAAACATAGACTAACCATGCCGGATCACAAGGCTGGGGAAAAGCAGCCTGGTCCTTCTTCGGAGCATGGAACTGCGGTGCAACACTCTTTATCCACGACGATCGGCTACCCTTTGACCCGAAATGTCTCCTAGAAATCCTCAACAAATACCCAATCGCCACGCTCTACACGCCTCCCCTCGCATACCGCCAACTCGTTCTTCGACAGCTACAAACCTATTACCTAGAGTACCCCCCCTTCACACTTTCCCACAGTACCTCTTGTGGGGAGGCACTCAACGATGAAGTCATTAGACAATGGCAAGCTCTTACTGGAATGGAGATACATGATGGCTATGGCCAGACGGAAACTGTGTTTACTTTGTGCCAACTTCCCTGGGGTTTCAATCCGTCCCGGTTCAATGGGGAAACCAGCTCCTACTGTACCTCTACATCTCATTGATTCCGAAGGCTTGGAAACTGCTCCGGGGGTAGAGGGTGAGATAGCATTGTTGATCAGTGACCATCCTGACAGTATTGGATTCTTCGGTCTCTTCGACGGATATGTAAATGACGATGAGACGCTTCTTCGGCGAGAGAGAACGTTCATTCACAACAGAGAGAGTAGAACGTATTATCTTACTGGTGATAAGGCGAAGCGGGATGAAGACGGGTATTTCTGGTTCGTGGGACGCTCGGACGATGTCATCAATTCCTCTGGATATCGCATTGGTACGTATCCCAAACAGACAAGTCCAAATGTCCGAGTTAAGACTGACTTTCTTCAAGGTCCATTCGAAGTCGAATCCACCCTCAAAATGCACCCTGCAGTAGCAGAGTCTGCAGTCATCTCCTCACCTGATCCCGCACGAGGAGAAGTTGTCAAGGCATTTGTTGTTCTGGCAATTGAGTTCGCGAATGTGGATCTAGTTCTACTTCGAAAGAGCTTCAAGTGTTTTGCAAGGCAAATGCCGCACATTATAAGTATCCAAGGAAGATACAGTTTGTGGATGACAAGTTCTTGCCAAAGACTGTCAGCGGGAAGATCATCTAGAGAAGCCTGCTTAGGGAACTGGAGTGGCGAGGCAATGGGACAGTGAAACTTTGAATGTACAGTAAGTATGTGGATATTGTTGTGGTTAGCTACTTGCATTCTACGATTGACGAAATGAGAACATCCCTCTAACTACTGTCAGTGATGTTTACGAATCGATCAGGAGTCATGTTTCCTGAATACAGGTGGACCTCGCCAGCCGTGTTCATCTGTGCCATCCTACCACCAGCATGTGTTCTCATAAAGCCTCGCAGAATTCCCATGCCATCCTCATTGCTGTTAACTTTGACCAAAGCCTATCCTCCTATCACCAATCACCAATCATCAATCTACCATCCCTCCCACGACTCAAGGCAACATGCGGTCTCTCCTTCTTGGACAAGACACCAACCTGTTTCAACCTATAGGGTGGTGTGACCGGATTTACCACAACAAAGTCGAACGCCTGCGATTGCGAAGCGTCAACGGTGAAGACGTCGTACGGCTCTGTCCCAATAACTACTTGTAGCTATGGACAGCAGTGCTTGAGACTTATCCGCCTGGTCTGGGTGAATTCGAAAGACAAGAAGGCCAGGGATTGTATTGAGCGCGCGGGAGCATCAATTCCGGTGGGGAGGCCGTCAGAGATCGAGGTGCGCTTGCGATCGTCGAGAAAAATAATCAACCCTATTTTCAGCTCGCTTAAAATATAATCCTAAATCCTACGCAGGCCCTCCCAAGGATTGCCCCAAACCCTTCCAGAGATATTACCAATGAGAAATACCCGTCTAGCCGTCTCTTTTTCTGGGGTGGTGTTGCTGTGTAAAGGTCGTCGTCATCCACGCGATCTCGAACAGAGACCACAATGGTTTGAGGCTGACTAGTGAGGTGTGTACCGCCATCACTAAGTTCAATATCGATTACACCTTCACCCTGCGTGGTGTATACTCCCGTGTCCGTGGTTTCAGCATCGTCAGGATTTTAATGAGCAAATCCTACTTCAGGTTCTTACTTGGATGTCGATCGTTGCTGAGCAGTCGATTGTGCATTACAGAATCGCTGCGCCTGGTTATACCCTCAGTAACCTAAAGTTAGGTGGTCGAAGAGGAGGAAGATGCTTTTGAAGGACTAGAATATGTCGTCTTTCGAGAGCATCTGTCGTCAAAAATGGACAGGCTAAAAGAACTCACATGAAGTGCCGCCGACGACACCTGGAGTCGTGACTGATGCCATATGAGTTTTGAGCGTGATTATATCTCCTGCTATGGGTAGCCGTTTGAATCCAACAATGGATCATTGTTCTTCACCTTCCTCAGCGGGAATCAAGCGAACGTGGTTTAGGCATTCCACATGAAGAAGGACCACCCACATCACCTGACACCACATCATATCATACAGTAGCTCCTCCCTCGCTGTCTGCTTGTCTCTAAACTCGCTGCACAGTACATTGTTTTCTGTAAGCTATCTCTTTCTCAAGTTAGGGCAGCGTAGTGACTCACTTGCCGTCGATATCAAAATTCGGAAACGGCCAATTAGCGTATCCGTATGCTCTCTCCACCTCATTTATCCTCCTTCCTCACCAACCTATCTCAAACCACATCTCAACTCACCCCGCAAAATACAGGTATTTGACCCTTGCTGTTTCCACACGACTTCTAAGACTCATCACTTCTTCTTTCCCCAAATGCCACCCAAGAAACCCGGCGAGGCTAGCAACGGCGACGTCCTTCGCTTCCTATTCGGCTTTAATCGCGGCCTCCCCGACCACCTCATCATCGCCATCCATGTCTCATACGGCGGCATGATCACCAAGCTGCGCCCTCCTCCATTCTTCGAGTTTGGAATCTCGGTCCTTGATCTGAGTGACATCTACATTGTCCTGCGCAAACTAGAAAGGAAGGAAACTGTCACGGCAGATACAATAAAGAACTTGATCTCAACACGGAACTTCTGTATTGGTTCATCGAAGAAAGACTCGTCCACCTCCAACTCAACTTCTGAGCCAAAATTCAATTTTGGAACAAGCGAAGAGGTAAAGTACGAAGATATCAGCAGGATATTGAACGAGATAACCGGACAACGAAGCTTCTCGCTAGCCGTTCATTCCGATAGGAAAATGTTCAAATTCCTCGAGGTGATGGATAAAGAACCCGGCAAGAGGGAGATGGAAGAATTTCTTGATATGCTAGGCGTCAAATTAGATCCTTGCTACATCCTTGATATGCAATCTGTCGCGAAGGAAATTCTAGGGATAAAGCATGATGCTGCGTTGGACAATCTTTGTCAGATGCTTAAGCTTCCGGGAGAGAACCTCGGTGTGGCGGGTAATGACGCGAACTTTTTGCTACGAGCGCTGATGAAGTTAGCGCACCTCTCATCGTTCAGTGGTTTCGACAAGAAATCGAATGATGTCAAACCATTGCGAGCCATTCTTTCCTATCTGGCCGGAAAACTAAAAGCGGAACCTGAAACAGAGAAGGAAGGGCAAGATGATGAAGAGACGCAAGAAGCTGCAAGCCAAATCTGTGTCCCGAAGAAGCAAGGAAAAGACAGCGTGCCAGCACCGAAAAAGGATGCAAAAGATCCGAAACCTGAAAAAACAACAACAGCACAGGACAGCGGAAACTACACGTCGGAAGAGCTCTTGGACCTACTAGAACCTAGAATCTACTGATCGCTATTGGACATATGACTAGGTATTGAGCAAAACGCACTTATCGACTACGAATCTCCGTCAAACTTTCAGGACATCAAGAATTGGATCGTCTACTCGCAATCTAGGCTCATGAGATAGCGACTGGCTTAGCAAGCCAGCACCACTTCCTGTATGACGCGTGGTTGAGCTGCTTGATGGTAGCTAGAACGAGTCCCTTTTAAAGAACGGAAGCAGACTAACTTTCGAGCGACTGACTTCAAATAATGATATGGGCGAGCCAACATTTAACGGCGATCCGACACCAGATATACGATGATACGATGTCGAGCTGTCACTTGCGGCACTGCCACATACCCGAACAAATATTTCAAAGACGAAAGTAGACGAACTCGAATTGCTTAATCTCAACGAAGATATGGGACGAGTCAACGATCAAATCGGGGGGAACAAGGGAATATTGTCAGAACCTGAATCGCCAGATAAACCAACAATGAAACCATTTTACGCCCAGAGCTAAACCTCGAGAAGTATCATGTCCTTTCCCAGCTAGTTCGCTCAAACCTCTTAACAAACCACGCATGCATATACTTCCCCTCGTCCAACCCCATCTCCCTTTCCCCGATCTTCACGAAACCAGCTTTCTCATACGTCCTCGCCCCCTGCGGACTAGCAACCAAATAACAGCCCTCAATTCTCTCTCTCCCTTCCCCAATCTCCACATTCCAACTCCTAACATCCTCCTCAATCCTCTCCAATCCCCACTTCGCAAGTCTTGTCCCCAATCCTCGCCGCTGGAAATTCTCATCAGTAGCAAGAGCCCCAAGCTCCCACCATCTCCCCTCATACCCGCTGCCTAACAACCTCTCATTCATCCCCTGATCCTCACGCATCATATCATAAACCCTTCCCGCTTGTCCTCCTTCGTGACGTTTCTCGATGTCTTCTCTCAACTCTTTATCTTTCTCATCCCGAGTCCTTGGGTCCTTACAAGGGGCGTTGAATACTATATAAGAGACGATTGTTTCGGGGGAGGAGGTGAGGACCAGTTTTGCGGAAATGGAGTGTGGTTTGGAGAGTCGCGAGATGGTGGATGAGAGGCGGGGGTGGTGTATTGTTCTGGGGTTTGGAGGGTGGAGGATAGGGAGGAGTGAAGAGGGTCGGAGAGGTAGATTTGGTAGTGCATTCGTAGAATGTCTTGTGCGTCGTCTGGGAAGTTGAGAGGGAGGAGTGTGAATTCTTCTGGTTGGGTAGTCATTTTGACGATTTGGTGACCAATGTTAATGAAGTGTGTTCAGCCGGAGAATAGAAGGCAATACAAGAGAGACAGACGCTGAATTGGAAAGATTAAGAAATGGAAATCCTTGATATGTATATGTATAAGATAGGTGGGATGTAAGACTAATTGACGACGCAGAAAGTTAGAATGTGGATGCCTGATTCTTAAATGTGTTGGCTGCCTTTTCGGCCTCAGAAATGACGATGGCAATGAGAAATTTTATCGAAAAGCCATTGGTAAAGAATACTACAAAATGAAAAAGAATCGGACCTCAGCTCGGAGGATGTGCGGTCTTGAGGCGATTGATGCAACTTGCAAGTGCTCGCTCTCGAAATAGGAAGTCGCGAAACGAGGGAGACGACGGACTTTGCACTGAACGGTGAAAATAACTGAACATGAAAACACAACAACATGACGAGAACAGCAAGAACGACTTCAAAGCTCTCAGTGGCATTCGAGAACAACACTGGATGGTGACAAGAGCAGGACCATCTAACCTTCCAGATTCCAAAGAGGGTCGTCGATCACGTGAAACTTCACTCAACCCTTCGACCTCCTTCGCTCATCGCATGAACAGCTTGCGTTTCACGGCGATTCCGATCACCTCGTATCCTCCATATCTTATCATCCCGTGAAGATGCTAAACTCTGCATCTCCATCCTCGATCAAGGAGAACAGCACAGCCTCTCCCCCTCCAACCCCGCACAATCTCCCTCAGGAACCCAGCAGGAAGGCATGAACTCGGAACTTTTTCTCATGAAGCATGAAATCGATCATCGATCCCCTCAAGGTCCTCCCTTCACATTCAAATGAGGAATGACGTTCATCCAGCTGTCGAACTTCAACTCAGCCTCTTAGACTTATGCTTTGTTTGTGCTTGGTATTTATGCAGCGGGGAGGAAACGTTCATCGCAACTTCGTTTCTTTCAATGCGTTGTGCAACCAGCACCAACCCAGCACAAAGGTAGGTTCATCGGATAATTATTTTATGCAGGGCACGTCCAGATCGGGATCCATGCACACCCGCACATTTTTATCCTCAAGGTCAAGGAGCTCGGCAAAGCTGGAGAGGAGAGAAAAAGGAGGCTTTGGGGCAGTGCAAAGGCCTTCTGCATCACATCGTCGTTTCAAGGCGTTTCCCCACAGCGGTTGAAAGCCACTCGAACGGTGGCTTGCGGGATGGATATTTGTTGGTTTGTTTCATGTGGGCGGTATTTTCACTTTTCCTTCACGAGGAACGATCAACGTGGTCGAGACCACTGCAGAGTTGCAGTTGGAGGTCTGCGGTAGGATTTTTATATCAGATCAGCGCAACAACGCAGTCAGGTCTATACGGGGATACGGGACGTAGAAATAGATTCGGGAGTTGGCAAACGCCCCAACGGACAGCAAACAGCATCGGCCGAAAAGAAGAGCTGCAGTTGGAACCGAATTCGAATTCGAAGCAACGTTCTACTGTACTTGCGGTGGAAACATCCAGTTAGATCCATCTTTACGGATCGTGGTTTGCAACCATTGGCCTCGGAGCTTCGACATTAAACTTCCTTCTAGAGTACAGCACAGACCAGAGAATCCAGGAACGGTTTTTTCCTCCTTCCTGGAACCTCGAGGAGCGAGCTGGTTCCTGCATCCGCCAACGCGCAGATACGGACCATTCCCCTGATGACTATCGCGCATTTGGGTCCGCAACCCGCAGAACAGTCTTTATGCGTAGAAGTTGACCATGAGGAGATCTGTGGATGACGTGGAGATCATGTGGGTTTACTTCCGGTTATGGGTAGATGGAGAGAGCAGGAAATGAAGGTTCATTTGGGAGAGATGCCTTTTCTGGAGTTTTGAGACAACTGGGTGGATGGAGTTGGGTGATATGTTCGGTTGAACCTGCTGCTTGGACCGCTGGTTCTGGTTCTTGGATTGTTCATCCGCGAGTGTCCGTGACATGGTCGCATCGAAGAGTGGCATCCGAGGGCTGTCCGAGGTACGGTGCTACGGTTCCGGTAACCGAGAGACATTGAGTTTGGACCTCTTTGCTGCGATGGCACTGGGCAGGCGAAAGTGGAGAGAGACCGTTGTTTAACTCTAATAACCTTCAATACTCTCAGATGTCCTCCACGTGCTCCGATTCATTGATGCTTGATAACAGCAAATGTGTCTGGCGGAGGTTGAAAGGTTCTACGAGGTAGATGAATGGATGAGGCCGCGTTTCGTGGTGTTTGTCACAGGAATAAAGGGTTGGATGTGATTCGGTGGTATCTTGAAACGTTCTATTCCACCAATGGTGGCCCAACGAGACGCCGGTCCACGCTGGTCATCGCCAACCACCCCGTCCCAAAAAAAAGGGAGTTGCCAAGATGTCGCTTCCAGCAGCCGCGGGCCATTGTCGTGACCGGTTCTAAAAACAACACTGCAATCTTCCTTGCGATGCGCTCGAGGGGTTGATGCAGATGGCGATGGCCTAAATGCGGACAGCTGGTCATCAGATGGATCATCAACCGTCGTTTCGAGGTTCAACCTGGGAAGCACTTTATCCACGAAAAACTCGGGGTCCAAAGTCATGGCAAAGTGGTGATATTCACTCAATCTGCTCCAACGGCCTCATATGGATTGGGGTCTGAGAGCAGCCAGACTCTCGAACTATTCCTGTTCCTGGTGCAAGTCCATACCGTTGTGCTCAGACTGGAGGCATCTACATGAGGAGAGATTCTCCGCCTCCTTCATCGCATCCAGTAACCGCCGTCCCCAAATCGATCTTGGGCTTAAAGCTCTGGCCAGAATCGGGAGACAAATGGAGACACATCGCTTGCAATCGGACAATTTGCAGGCATCAGGAACTGGGGTTCACCAACTCCTGGGTGATAGAAGTGGCGTTATAGGGCGCCAACTGCTGTACCTGCATTAGTTCGCAGGTTGGGGCGTGTTCTCTTGGCGCAGGCTTCTTCATGTTTCACCTGTGGACATCTCGAGCCTCCTCAACCACACGCTTGACCCCCCGTGGCCATCGTCCCCCATCGCCGTAAACTCCATGCAGCATCTCCATCGACTCTACCACCGCTTTGCCGACCTTCGCTCTCCCTTTTCTTTGTCAACGCGCGCGACAAACGCAAGGGTCCCAGGTACGAGGCCTCAGAAACTCTGGGGCTTTTCCTAAAGGAGCCCCCCCTGTCTCCCTGCTTGCATGGAATGGTGTATCCCACTGGCCGACATGGGACGACAGGAGAGGAGGCTGTGAAAGGCCGTGGCCTCCGACAGCCAACGATGGCCAAAGATATAATGCATCCTGAGATCCGCCAGTTGAGACTTTCCTTTCCTCTCTATCCCTCAAGATCTTCTTTCTCTCTACTTAATTAGAATTCATCCTTTTTGAGTTGCAAAGTCATTCGCTTCTTTGCTTCTCTGTCTCTTTTTTCTGTTTTCATACCACCAACAATCTAGCATACAGACACTCGCTATCTCATATCGATATCCAAAACTCAAGCCGTATTACATTCTCACAGCCAGACTTTCGTTGATCTGCAGTTACTGCCCTACGTTCAAAATGAGGACCACACTTTCAACCATCGCCGCTTTGGCAACCACTGTTCAATTTGCATCTGCTGTATGTGCCCAGAATCTGGGGTAGACGTTCACATGCTGATCATATTCAGGGATTTTCCGATGCCTCCGCTTTCTCTTGCCCATCCAACACAAACAACGAGTGTAACAGCCAACAATCTACCGGCTTCGACTGGAGCTCTCTCAGCCTTGGAGACTTCTCCAGCTATGGTGGCTTCGGTTTCTCAGGTTTCACTTGCCAAAGCTCCTTCGGCAAGCGTGATCTTTTGAGCGGTCGTTCTTTCCAGGTATGATGGACATTATAATGTATGGGACTTCTCTAACAATTCAACAGAGCAAGTGTGCTACTGGTGTCGCCCACACTGATACCTCCAGCTGCTCCAGCTTCGGTATTGGCTCATCTGCCGGCGTCTCCGGCTTCTCTGTGTCCGAATTCCAGGTCTCCACCGAATTCGATTGCGACCTCGAGTTCCACTACGGCATGTCCGATGGATCTACCTGCAAGCAAAAGTCTTCTTGCAGCTCCAGTGGATCCGTCATCAAGAACAGCCAGTGTGGTGGTGCAACCAGTGTCACTATTGTCTACCCATCCCAGACTTCCAGCGCCGCACAGACCAAGACCTCTTGCTCCGTTGGTTTCCACTCCATTAGCTACGACTGCTCCAGCGCTTCAAGCACTGTCGTTCGCTCAAGCACCACCACCGAGGCCTCGGTCACCAAGAGCTCTGCTACGACACTTGCTACCACCACCAAGGCTTCCGTCACCAAGGAGACCTCAACTGCTGAGTCTAGCACTCTGATCACCAAGACCACAGAGAGCATTGCCTCAAGCACCAGCGTTGCATCCAGCACCAGCATCGTTATTGAGTCCACCACCAGCTCTGCCATTGGCTTCACCAACTCTACCTCGAGCTCTGCTGTAGCTTCATCAAGCACTGTTGTCGTTGAGACTACTCCAGTCTACAGCTCTGTCGAGACCACCCCAGCTGTTTCATCGCCAGCTACTACCCCTCTTCTCACCACCTCGACCGTCTTCAGCACTTACGTGTCGACGATCATCTCCTGCGCCGAGACCGTCACCGACTGCCCAGCTCGCTCCACAGTTTTGACTACCGTCTCTGTCGCTGTTTCTACCACAATCTGCCCTGTTTCCGAGACTTCACCGGTTGTCTCCACCTCAAGCGCTGTTGGTATTGAATCTACCCCAGCTGTCTCTTCTCCAGCTGTTTCTACTTCATCATCTGCTGCCACCACCACTGCCCCTGCTGAATCGGAGGTCATCACAACTGTTGTCATTGAGACCAGCACAACTGTCTGCCCTGTCACTTTGACTCACATCACTGGAGGATCAACCAGCATTGAGAGCAGCACCATCATCCACACCTCAGCTGGAACCACAAGCACTGAAACCAGCACAATCGCCCACGTTACTGGCGGTACCACTTCCCTCGAGACCGGAATCACCACCTCAACAGTCGAGATCACCACCACCAAGACTGTCTGCACCAAGTGCGAGGCTGGCTCATCGACTACCTCCGCTGCCGGAATTGTCTCTGCCCCCGCCGGAACGACCTCATCCAGCGCACCAGTCACCACTGCCCCATGCCCAGACGTCCTCCCATCCTGCCTCAACACCTGGTTGTTCTCTGAGGGCTGCTCATCCAACACTGATGCTGACTGCTACTGCCCATCCTCCACCTTCGTGTCCAACGTCTTCTCCTGCTTGTCCGCACATGGAGCTTCCGATGACGAGATCGCGAGCGCTCAAACTTACTTCCAAGGTATCTGCGCTGCTCACGTTTCCGGAAACCCAGCTATCATCACTGCTGCTTCAAGCGTGACTGTCACTGCTTCAGCTGCTATCACTGCTGTCCCAGTTACCACGGTTCAGGTTTACACCACCTTGGTTGTGCCTTGCACCGAGACTACTGGTATCTCAGCTGGCTCTATCATCCCATCTTCCTCATCCACCACTGTGATCAGCACTGCGGTCACGGTCCCACAAGTCATCTTCACAACCGTGACCGGATCGAGCACTGCTTCAGCGGCACTCGTTGCTGGAACTGCACCAGCGACCGTGGCTGCCGGATCCACCACCTTGGCTATCCCAGCTAGTTCTACACTCAAGGTGTCTGCTTCCAGCACCGCGAATGGAACCATCAAAGCTTCTGCCACCCCAACCACGCAAACTACATCTGGAGCTCAACGTTCCGTTGTTACATTCGGTAGCATTGCTGCTGGTGTTCTGTTCGCTGTCTTTGCTTTGTAAGCGAGACATTCATTGGGAGGAAAAAGAATTACATTGCATATTGGGGGGCGTTTTTACTTCGATACCACGGCACGTCATGACGTACGAAAAAAACATACACATTGGGGAAAGCATCTTGGTCTCGGTTTGGGACTTTACGGCAGTCTGCCATCATGCCACATGCATGAATATGAAGTGAAGGAGAACTGTATTAGCTTGAGGCTATGAGTAATGGGAGGTGGGGAGGGGGAGAGGAGAGGTGAAGGGTACGGGGGTGTGTAATATAGATGTGTGACTAGCTTTGTCTTTGAAATTAGAAGACTTGTTTAAGATTCTTGATTCCACTTTGATTCGATGTGTTGTAATGTGAAGACTTGATAGTTGACTCTTTCCTATGAATCTATGACAAATAGAGTTGTCAACCATCTCAACCTTTTTTTGATGCTAGAATGTCCTGCCTGGATGTACCTGCTCGATCCCATCACTCCTTTTTGCCTCATCTACCTCGACTTTACCACAACCCATCCTTCCTTCCTCGTCTATCAATCAGCCCTTCCTTTCCTTACCCCAACAACAACCCATCTTTTCCATCCAGCCATATAGATTTAAATATCAACTTCCCGCCCACAACAAACAGTAAAAGGAGATGTAGCTTAGCGGTAAGCGCACAAGAAGTATGAAGCTGAGAGCTTCTACCTACCCTTGAGGAAAATTTGGAGAATTTGGTGGATCTTCGGTTCGTGGTCCGTCAGTTCGAATCTGACCATCTCTAGCTTTATTTTTGTTGGAGAGGTAGAGGCGGGGTATGATAGTCTGATATTTTGGACAACCCCCCTTTTGGGTTCGTTTATTGAGGCGATACGATAAAGGGTCGACTGGGCACTAGCTCAGGCTTTCGTCCGAGTACTATATTCATCTGAGATTGGGACGACACAGAGGAAAAGTCTGAGTATCTGACAATCCTATCAAGCTAGGAGCCGGGAGCAACATTCAGAAGTAACAAAGATCAAAAGAACAAGTGGTCGTTGGTATAGAGATCTGGATCTCAAAAGCAGCTTTCATTCTTTTTGTGCATCTGCCCGGCCCAATACAGTCAGCCTCCCATCCTATGAAAGGGAAGCCCCCAGTTCGCCAACCAATCCAGAGTCCAATGCGTCTATTCTGACATTCTGACATTCTGATAAGCCCGTTCATACATTACTTTTGTACCCTCTCATCCCATCCCAGGTTCCGTCCGTTCCCAAGGTCATAAATCATCACTGAGTCGTATCGTCGAGGTCCAGCCTGTTTAGGCAAGCTTGCAATAGTTTGCTGGAAAGCTGCCTCGTACACCTCTGAGTTCGCCTTCCCACCAGTCGTCTGTGCTGTCTGTTTTCTTGACAACCTTGATTTGGTCGCCTTCACGGAAGCTCAGGTCGCCTTGAGATTGGCCCTCGAAAGCAAAGAGTGCTACTGCAAATATGCCGGAATTCTGAGAGCCGATTCGCTTCGGAGGAGGTGGGGGCGGTTTCTTCTTTTGCACAACGGCATCTTGGAAATAGTCTCTCTTTGGACCGGCTGGAGAGTGAGAGCCGTATGAGGAGACTGGCGGCGACAGGTGAGACCCATACTCGTTTGGAGTGTGGGCGGGTGTGGGTTCTGGCGAAGGAGTGGGTTCCGGTGCTGGAGGTGAGGTTATGGACATCGAATTGTATGATGGGATTCGGTTGACGCGATGAGCTTCGGGATTGGGAGTTACAGGCTGCGATCCTGAATTTATTCTACCTTGGGATGAGGGCCGGCGGAAACCATTTCGGACATTCAAGCCAGTAACTGAAGAGTTCTTGCGTTCCCCTTCCCCAAGAGCCATAGGTTGATGGACCGCCTTCCCACGAGCAATGCAATTGATGCCCTCTACTTCTTGTTGTATAGGCTTGAAGTCCCTGTTCCATGTAGATATGACATCCTCCATTGGTGGTGGCGGAGATGGGAAGCCATTATCTTCACAGTAATTGTGAAGCGTCGTATAGTATTGAGCCAAGAGCGTATTCTGGATCATAATCTGTACGGCGAGAATATGAGGAAGCATCGAAAAGGCAGCTGCGATGACAGGAGGGAGAGTCTCTCGAATGCGATCATCTGCAACCCTGAAGTCCTTTTCTTATTGTCAGCCTTGCGTGAGTAAGGTGGATTTGTGCAACCAACCTCTGCCGCTCTAGACAATTCCTCTTCTGCCTTCGCCAATGCCGCATTCTCACGGTCTGTGCGCTTCACTTTCCTCTGGTAGTTGAGGACTTTGTCCTGGTAGCGCTCCCAGTCAAGCCTCTTGTTCTCTCGTTTCTTGATCGTCTTTTTTATAGGCGCCAAGTACTCTTTTGCATCCGTCGCAGGCTTAATAACACGCGCGTCCATCATGCCCACTTCTTCCAGCAGATCGGTCTTCAGCTCCGTGTATGCCAGCTTCAATTTCGTTGTTCGATCTAGCTGATCTCGTGGTGTCATATATGGCCGTGGACCATGTCCATCGCCTGCTCCGATTATAGGCTGGTACAGCTCCTCGAAGATAGAAGTTGTCGACACTTGTATGCTCAGGATGGATACCCAGGCATCCCTCCAAGCTTTCGATGCTTCTATTATCTGGTATTGCCGGTTAGCAAGCTATGACCAGGAGTTCCAATGCTTGGGATGAACCTTTGTGAGCATTTTATCAGCGTCTTCGTAATCGTTAAGTAGTACAGCAACATTTGCAGTGTCTCCAGCTCCCTTCTTCATGAGCTTGCCAAACTGGCGATGCATGGAATTCATCGTGGCGGAATTAGTGATCGTATGCAGTTGAAAGGTTGGTAGTAACTGGGACTCTGCTAAGCTGCCTGGCGATGGTTGTGGTTCTGACGAGACGTGATGTTGATAGGAAGAGGACAACAGAGAAAAAGAGAAACGAGTCCAGATAGTCAATTGGCACAGCCTCGCCGCGTAATAGGGAAAAACAATCACGCTGAGAGGTGGAGAGTTGCGAGGTTGCTGCGGTTTGCGGCGCACAACAAGCTCCAAGTTCTCTCCTGAAACAGGTTGGCTGCGCGGGGTGGTTCTGGAAGCAGGATGCGCCTAAAATGACATCCCAACACTTACCTCAGGCAGGTCAACACGAGAATGAAGGGCAGCATCGAGGAATGGAGAATGAGGGACGAAGATCCTTGGGGTAAGAATGTCTGTCGAAGCAATTGGACATTTTTGCTTCGTCTGCGATCGTGGTTGCAGTTGATCTACGAAGTATATCAAAGGGACGTGATTCTTGGCTGGGGAAAGTCCATTGGCTGGCAGAAGATCCGAGCTAGCCTGCACGTGGGGCGCGTTAGGAAGGCGCGTCTTACCATGTTTCTGATCGCGGTCTCAACACAATTCATTTCACGACACGCGAAAGTCAACAACAATTCATCAGACGAAAACCCATGGTCGCGAAGCAATGGTGCATATCGCCCAGCTTTCCTTTCTGTGGCAATGACCTCCTCGTTTCCTGGTTCTGCAGCTGTGACTGCTTCGATGAACGTGCCCCAGACACAGAACACTGCGCCTGTTCTCGAATTTCGATGTCTGTACACGCAAGACCTACGACGGAAGCAGAAACGATGGCAGGATGGACGACTCAAATTTCACACCTTCAACAAGCGGGTCATGGTCTACGATGAAAGGTCGAATTTCGTGGGAGATACACACTTTCGTGAAGACTCGGAGTTTGCTGAAGGCGAGGAACTCGAGCTGGAGCGATCAGGCATACTTGTCGAAGTTGGCGAATGCATCGGAAAAAGGGATCAGGATCTTACGGAGTTGGTGGACAAACGTGTCAAAGATAGAGAGGAGAGAGCTGCTGCAAAGATAGCATCACCGGCTGCCTCTACGTTCAGGACACAGGGAACCCCAACCTCGAACCA
This sequence comes from Phialocephala subalpina, assembly GCA_900073065.1. Taxonomy (NCBI): domain Eukaryota; kingdom Fungi; phylum Ascomycota; class Leotiomycetes; order Helotiales; family Mollisiaceae; genus Phialocephala; species Phialocephala subalpina. The sequence continues at coordinate 357,737 of FJOG01000022.1, read as the reverse complement.
TCTACAGCCCAAATCTCTAAATACTCTCGTGGCCCCGACTGGCCACTATGGGAGAGCGCTGGTACCGGGCACCTCTCCATTTGAAGAGAGGCAGAAGCTTACCGACGCACAAGAGAAAGATGAGCAAGAGCGACCCGCCAAGAGACGGAGACAGAATGAGCCTGCACCAAGCAAAAGTGGCTACGCTCAAAACTTGATGGGTACGGCACTGAGCTTGAAATCTTCGAGACCACAGAGCACACCAACCATACGGTATGAACCATTGAAGATGAAAGTCTCCGTGCCAGTACGTTCGACTATTGATCTCACCTTGGCCGGGAGTGATGATTCCGACCAAGTTCCCGGCGCCGGAGCTTTCACTTCACTTCACCAACCTCCCCTCATCATCCTCAACCCCGCTCCCCCTCCCCCCCATCCAGGCCCGCATGGCAGGACAAGTGGAGTGAAAGACACGACGAGACCATCCAAGGTTCAGAAGAAGTCTAAGCGATCTCCTACTGCAAAGAGTGGATATGCTAGTAACCTTACCGGCGCAGCCTTGTCGCTGTCTCGCCCAGAAAGCTTTGGGCGGAACCGTATAGGCCGGATAGAAACACCGCGACCTCTAATCACAAGCAACAGATGTGCGCATGAAGAGTCCTCGGGAGAGGAGGAGGAGGGAGACAGCTTCAACAGAATTGTTTCCTCCAAGAAACCAACCCTCAAGGTCGCGCCAAAGCCCAAAGAACGTCCAAAGGCTCAGATGAGTAGAATCCCTTCTTCATTGAGCTCTTCTCCGCCTCCACCAAGGAAGGGTGCAAGAGAGAAAGTAACTCCAGCTGTCCGCAAAGAGGCGACTCGGCCCAGGACTTCGGTGCAGGACTCCTCTGGCATCGAACCGACACCCAACAGGCCAATATCAGCTCTACGCATCAAGGCCAGGTCAGGCCCGAGGATGATGATGCTCATGGACCGGCCAAGCTCGCGACAACGTGCTTCAGTGGACTCTTCCGGACTGCGTCGCTCGAATTCAATGCCAATACAGAAGCCGCCGAAGCCTTCGAACGAGATCATACTTTCTCAAGCAACCATTCAACTAAACGCCTTCTGCCAGAAGCAGGAAGAAAAGCTGCAAGCGAGACTCAGAGGTGAACGACGTACCAGAATCATGGACCTAGACGACTTATCTTCGCCTATTGATAGTGGTATTGACAGTGGAATCGATCGTCAGATGATTGACCAACTTCTCTCTCGAAGAAGCGGACAGGCTAAGATGGATCTCGAGGCATCAGTAGACTTGGGCAACGGTCAAAACTCCGCTAATGAAAAGGAGGCGAGCGAGGAAGTGCAAGGGTTAGCTCCACCAGAACAGAGCAAGGAACAAAGTAGTCCAGATCTCGAACCATCCTCGCCGCCAGCCATCTCCAAGAAGCCACCGCCTGAGGTTCCTCACCAAAGCGAACGGTCTCTAATAGAGAGCTCTATAGGCATTATTGCCGATGAAGATCGAGTTGAAAGGGTGAACAACCCTCCTATATCCGCTCTAGCTCGCATCCCTGACCACCAAGATCAGGTTCTTGATTCTAGTCCTGCGAATGAGGCCGAAAATGTCACAACTCTAGCCCAGACAGTCCGCACAGAGGTCATTGCACCCGAACCAGAAGGCTCAATATCAAGAGGACGAAAGCCGAAGTCACTGGCTGGGCATTGCATTGGTGATATCCAGGCTGATAGGGAGCATTTCCGATCACTAGTCAAGTCATCAGCTAGTCAACAGCATGAACTAGCTGGCGTGCCTCAAATTGTTCCAGACATCGAGGCTAGGCCCGAAGTTACACGCCCACCACCCGAGAACCACGAAAATCCACGCGAAATGCCCCCGAAGACTTTCTCCGAGCTGCCACAGCCTCCAGAGAACTCGGCACCAGTGGATGCTGGAGAAAATGTACCAGCCATGGATGGGACATTGCATGCAGACAGAGCACCAATGAGGCCAGCGGCTGCAGTGATACCGAGTATGCCTCCACCGAGGAGATTATTGGTCAATCCTGCAACGCGTGGGAAATCCGTTCAAGCTCTCGCAGCAAACACAATAGATACTCTAAGCCCAACGTCTAATGTTATGGCTCCACAGCCGCCACGATTGTCCACCCGAACCGAGAAAATCAGTGGCAGGAATGACGCAGCGAAGGCTCGTGGAGCAGCATCAAAAGAAGCATTAGATGGTGGGCCATGGAGTCGAGAAGCGTTCGATTTATTTGGTCCTAGTGTTCATGAGACAGTTGGGAAATTGAGGACTGTAAAGGCTGCTGCTGGCTGCACTTAAAGACACTGAGAGCACACCAACAGAGCTTCTGGAATATTTTGCGAGACAAACCCGCGCCCTTCTTGACGTCACTCTGGCGTGTGTTGCATCAGTGTACAATTTTGCTTCAAATTTTGGACGCTAAAACCATCATTTGCAAAGTTCAGCTGAACAGCTGAAAAGGTATCCTACCCTGAGTCTTCGAGAATACTTTCCGTGTTAGAGGTCTTCTAGTGAGTCATCTACGTGCAAAAACTACGAGACTGATTGTAATCTGCTGAAACCGGGCAAATGGGCGTCCTTCCCTATAAAGCACCTTACAAGTCAACGGAGCAGGCAGCTAAAATCGTAAGTACACTCACCTCCATCATTTTGCGCTCAACCTTACTAACTCTTTTCACAGAAAAGTGGACGCTTATTTGAGGCTATCTCTACTTCAAATCTCTCCCCCCAAATACAGACACATAACACCTCTTGCATATATCCATGTCGGCGGATGGTCATGACAGGATCTCTCCACACTCACAACCCAATTCACGCCTTACGAATTATGTCTGTTGCATCCTTTTGTCACGATTCATGATGGATCACAGTCGCTACACGAATTTTCTTCTTATCAGCATAGTAATCTTGCTTTAATCGCTCGGCGTTTTGGGATGGAGCACAACACCGTACCACGTGGCACGCATAGAACCTGATCTCTTCTTCTTGGTCTAAAATCACGTGTATCATTACCTGCACTTCCCTGAGAAAAGGAAGGATTGGCATTTACTCCCGATTGTTACTTTTTTTATGCAAATGTTGGTGTTGAGGTGGGAGCTTGCTACAGTCACCTCGGTTAAGTTCCCGTGATTTGCTGTTTTTACACCAAAACCTTATTCCACGCTGCGCATCACAACAATCACCTTTTAAAAATACACAAGAATTAAAATCCCAAGTATTTCGAACAATTCTAATTAAATTGCTTCCTCGGATTGTATTTCATTTAATGTCTTAATAGAAAAGCAGGGTATTAAACTCAGAGGATATAATATTTAAGCGATTTTGTTAGCGAATTGCATCATTTTACCCAAACCCCTTATTACTAGCCCAAAATTTGCTAGGAAACTATCCGCCACTTTATTAAAAATCGGAAGAAATACGTGCAATGCTCCAATTAAAAGATCCCACGACTTAGATATCTAGTAATTAGGTGGAGATGTGGGTAAACTTTGAAGTGTTACGTGTAACTTTTGGTGGTAAAACAGCAAATCACGGGAACTTAACCGAGGTGACTGTAGGACAGGGATATCGGTGATGAACAGAGGAATTCAACTATACAACAACGATGAAGAATAATCGAGATGCTCTTCATACTTGATGGTACATGACATGACATGGAGTATATGAAGGTCCCGGGAATGTGTCAAAATGCAGCCACCCGTTCTGGACATTCTTCTGAATCTTCTCAGCTATATATATATCTTCTGCTTCGATTACACTATACTGTACTATTTTTTTTACCTACCAATAAGAGAATGTTACAAAAAGTGTGCATCTTTTTCAAAAGGAGTTCGTATGCAGAAAGTTGAACGTTACGTCGAGTGTCACACCAGTCTGACCCGAGCTTGTGAGTCAGAAAGTCAACCGCCAAAAATTAAAGCGGCTTGCTGCGGACAAGCCACAGGGCAGCTGCAACCCCGGAAAGTCCCCCATTTTCACCAAATGTATATAATCTCCGTTCCTCTCTGGTGGAGGCCCTCCAGTGCACCGAGAGAGAACAGTCACAGGTGGTGTAGGAGAAGCGAATTGGGGGATGGGATTGGTCAATTCGGGGTGGATTGAAGTGATGGCTGGTGGAGTCATCGCTCGTACATAAAAGCACTAACTGAATTGGTCTCGCCGACGCCAGTTCAAGGCGGTGCCCTATGCATGGTAATCTCGACCAATAAGTGAAGTGTATCTGCTGTAAAGACGGGGTACAGGCATCCACGCCTTTTCCCCTTTGGGACCGGCGTAGCTGTGCGCACTTTACCTGCGCCTGGAAATGCGACTGACGGCCAGTTCATATTAGACCTCGCTTTTCCTCGAGGCATCAAGTTCTTTTCTACTTCGTAAGCATTCTTTCTACCTTCCCCGAAATCACTCTGTTGCCGGTTTGGAATCAGCAACGGCCTCGAGTCACCCGGCAGAAAACGAACATCCATATTCTACCCCTCTACACGTACAAACATTCAATCGATAAGCTATCGCGAAAGTCAGCGCAATGGCGTCCACTAATCGCTACACCTCTTTCACCATCACCCAGCCTTTCCTGGGTGCTCCTCTGCAGTTCCAGCCTGCCCTAGGCTCCAAGGAACTCGAGGATCTGATTAACCTCTATGTCACAGGTTCTGCTTCCAAGCAGAACAAGTTGTCCGAAATCACCATTGACTTTTACAACAATGCCACCGTCGACATCATGACCGGTGCCCTCACCCGAACATACAATGTCCTCCCTCAATGGTCTGCTACTGCTACCGCCTTTGAGCAAAGCCCAGCCTCTCAATCCTCTGGGCTCTCTCCAGTCTTCACCTCTCCTGGCTCTTCTGCCAATTTTGGTGATTCTGGATATGGCTCTTTCTCCATGACTCCACCTACACACAATAAGGGACGAGTTGCGAAGAAGCCAAGAAAGGAGTCCAAGAAGGATGCGGAGATCAGATTGCCTGGTTTCTCCATTATGACCAAAGATGGTATCGACGTTACTACTTCCGCTGGTCGAGGCACAAAGACCAAGGAGCAGCGCGAGCATGCCCATTTGATGAGAATCATGAAGGCTTGCCCAGACTGCAAGAGAAAGAAGATCCGCGTAAGTTGAATGTCCCCAGTCTTCAGGGACATTGGCTAATGTCTGCGTCTGCAGTGCGATCCAGCTCATAAGAGATCCGCCGAAATGTTACGAACATCCACTTCCTCCTCTTCGAACGCACCGCCTAAGCCGAGTCCCCCGAGTAGTAGTATGAGCAGTAGTATACCGTCTTTGACTCCTCAGACTTCATACGCTTCGGGTTCCACGCCCTCATTCAGCCCATCGAATCCTATTGATGATTTCGTGCTCTTCCCTGAAGACACATGGAATACCGACATTTCATTCGCTGGTCTCGAAACCCAAGATCTCAGTCAATTCAGCTTCGACATCAATGATCTGAATAGCATCCCACAAGTCAATGATTCATTCGACTTCTCCGATCCTCAATTGTCCAACTTCAACTGGGACAACAATAACTTTGGCCATACCCCACAGCTCGTGGATCAGTATGGCCTGGATCAATGGGCCAGCTCAATCGGCGGTAATGATATGCCAATGCCAGTGTCACACACACGGCCTCACCCATCGGGTCCATCAACCGACTCTGGGCAACTCTCGAATATCCCAGTAAGCTGGGAACAATCACCAGATGTATCGCCAATGGACAATTCGCTATCGCAAGGCTTCTTTAATGATGGCTCGCTACACTCACGACCAGTAATCCAGAATGCGATAGACAATGATAGTCCACTATCTTCTTCGTCGGATTGGAGCATTCTTGAGGCTAGCCTCAATGTCCCATCTCCTCAGGGACAAGCTGGCACTGGTAACCTCTCCCGAAACCTACCGTCAGAATCATCCAGCTCACTTTGGACATTTGCAGAATCATCGAATGGCAGCCAACGACAGTCAAAGAAGAGACCAGCTTCGCCCGATAGCACAGGCTTCGTTCAAAGCTCACTTCCACTTGCCAACCAACCAGGCTCAGATTCTGGCATCGAAGTGGATCCATCAGATCAACCAGGCGGCGTACGAGGCCGACTCCTCAGCCAGAGACATGGCGTGCTCGCACTATCATCGGAATCACCCACCTCACTTGGGACGTCTACAATTGCTGTATTCGCTGATATTTGCCAATCAACCAGCGACGCTCTCAACAGCAGCTCGATCCCACAAGCAGCCAATTTGGGCACCGAACTCCAACGACTCCAATCCGTACTTGCACAAGTACAATCTGATGACATCGCTGACCTGCCCCGCACTGTTCTTGCTCAAGTACAGACACTGGCTTCACGACTCCAACTTGTATCATCACGTGCTAGGGAGGTGCTGTCACAATCCCCCAGCCACCAGCGATACAACAAGCTTGATCCAGAAGTCCGTCCCGACTACCTCCGCGAATGCCAGATTCAAGCAAGGCGAATCGTCCGGTCACTATGTGCCACGATTAATGCCCTTGAAGCTCAGAGCACCGGAACGTCCCCCCCAACCGATAGCCTCATGCTCACATCTGGCTCCAACGTCCACCTCTTTGCTCCGGAATCTGACACTCAGACTCACAGATCGCCCTCTCCGCTTGAGTCAGGCGTTCAAATGTGGGTGGAAAGTACCCATCAATGGCAGAGCAGTAGTAGCAGTAGTAGTGGCTCATCAAGTCTGAACAGCACCCCAAGCGTACTCGTTGATGACCAGCCTACTGTTGCCAGCACTGTATCGAGGGATGCTGCGAAATACCGATCACCGTTCGAAGCTACTTTGGGCATGGAGTCTGGCGGTGATGGTCGATACTCACTCGCTGCTAACGAAGTGCTGCCGGATTTGGCTCATGCTTCCCCCCCGACTGAGGATCAATCATCACTAGTACAGAGCTATGGTTCAGCGAATGTACCACTGATCGGCGGAGAACGAGAATCTGGTGCCCAGGTCCATCGCTACAGGAGCTATGCTCAGGCTGAAAGCACTGCCAGCAACGATACGATCGACAATGTCAAGAGGGCACATCCAGTGGTAGGCGGAAGCCATGCCGAAATTCTGCGCTCGGAAAATTTGTCGATCAATGTCCCCAGCAACTTGGGACTTTCAGAAAGCCTCCAGGATCAGAGTACCACACTGTCACTTCAAGACAGTAGTGCAGTTCTACCTGGTGCCTCTGTTGTTGACGGCCAGACAAACACTTCGGCTGCGTACCAACTGGTGCTCCCCCTTCTCACAGCTTTATTCGCTTCATATATTGTATATCCTCCCGTCTCCCCATCTCCCCAGGATCTCGAACTAACAATACTTCAGGCTTCTTCAACTGGTGTATACATATCGCTATCACCATGCTTACAACTCCTCATCCCCCTAGCCCTGCCGTACCTCCTCCCCCGACCTACATCGGCGACGACTTCATTCTTCAACCTCGTAACGATGGTTTTCGTTGCTCTCGCCACATCCCCCCTCATCGACAATCTTGACAGCATCAGACAGGCGGCGACGCAATGGATTGGCAACGATCCAATCGTTGCTGTTGTCAAGCTTACTCTCTGTGCTGTCATCACGGCGCAGCTACCCAAGCTCATCGAGTCGTTCGATAACATAGCTCATATGGGTCTTGCTGTCATGGCTTTCCTTTCCAGATTTGATGGCACTGGCTGTCAAGGTGGACTTTTGAATACTTATACTTCTTCGGAAGAATCTTGTTCTGCTTCGCGATCAAGAGAGGGAAGCTCCATGTCGTCGTGGCTGGCTGCGATGAGGGAGTTGAGTCTTGTTGCTGTTGTTTGAGTGAGCTCGCCAACGTTCCACATTGGCGACATGCTATTGTACCAGATGCTCAGGGACATTTTCAAAGCCTGATTCTGGGAACTTTGCTTTGATTTTCTCTTGTGTTCATAGGGAGATAAGGGTGATGAGTGTATGAGTATGAGTGGTGATAACTATGTGTGATTGGGATGGGACAAGGAATGAAGAGAGGATGGAAGGTCGAAAGCACCCCACCGGGACGCAGCGCTGTTGACTGAAGATGAAGATTATTGAACCCCTAGCGATAATGAATCTTCTTCAGCGGCACATCTGTTCTCCTACCATGAATCACTGTGATATGTTCGGACTTTCATACATTTGTGACGTGAATGATCATAGTCCAACCCGACGTGCGTGACTTGGTTAAGGACTCCATTTCCCCCATTTGAAAGCACTTGTATGGAAGAACGGGAAATTGAACAACCCAGATACAGGAAGTATGCATGTGCCTACAATTAACCTAATTCTGAAAGCTTGCTGCACGTGATAGTCGAATCTGCGTGTTCCAACACCCTGCTGCCCGTGAAGGCCTCCCGAGGTCATCGCACTTTCCACCTTCATTCACAAACGACATTGACTTGCATTTCTCTCAAGAGTTCAACAGTCCTCCTTCTTCCAATACTACTATGTCAACCGCTTTTCCTACTCCCACTATAACATCGTCATTTGCCCTTTCGAAGCTAATCACGGACAACGCGTGCGATTCGCGTCGAGCGCGTTAATCTTATACATCTCATTTCACTCCCCCTTTTTCTTTCAATGCTGCTGGGGCAACTATGTTTTTCGGATTTCGCCCTTCTGAGTGCGGTTGATCTCATGGTTTCTCTCCTCATTAGCGTCTTTCCTCTTTCACCTTAAAACCTCATCGGCATGGTCGCCGTACCAGACGTTATTGTTGACTCTTCCAACAGATATAAACTCGAAACGCAGAAAATAGTAACTTGGCTTGGAGAGACCGCCAGCAAATGCAACCGCCACCATCTGCCAGTTAATGGCTCCGCAAAGAGGGCAAACAGGAAGAAACCCGTTGAGTCGACGAAAAGGGTCGCCATCAGAGACTACGTACTGTACCGTTCGCTCAATCAATCTTGGACGCAGAGCTTCCTGTGATGATTTCTCGAAGTATATTGCACAATTTACAGAGCGTCATCGCCAAGATGAAAAAAAGCATGGAATGGTTCTCTCAGCAAGAAGGCGATGCGTTGCATTGCCAAGGCAATGAAACGCATTCGCACTTCGTGCTTGTTCTGGAAGAGGCCCTTGAAATCCTTTTGGCGTAAGCTGCTATTCAACAAATCTCGAAGGCGGAGATGAATGATTTGGACGACAAAGTTGAAGGTTTCGTCAATTCTTTCGATGGCCTGATCGTCGAAGATATCGATGCATGTTCAGATGATGATTCGACCTCGAGCCAAGCTCCGAAGAGGAAGTCTCGACCACCGCCCAAAGTTCACTACAAATCCGAGTACACCCAGGATGACTAGCTATTTGATATTTATTGTATGTACTCTGATTTTACCGAGGTCAGGAAATGTATACAGAAACTTTGGAAAGACTACCAGGATGGCAAGATTGATCTCATGGTGGGTAGTTTTTGATGTCCTTCTTCGCATCCATCTGCTAATGCTTGAACAGAATGTATCAATTGTAACAGATAACGCCTTTGATCTTATGGACCGGCCGAAAAAGACTGTCAAGAATCAATGGTATCTCATGGCTTTACCGTCGATTACGAGACAACCTCAAAACCTATGTTTGACATGCTAGCAAAGCGTAGGAAGGAGCCAGCCTGGGATGACGAAGGCCCACGAAGCATTACGATGACAGCGTTCTCGGATTGGATTTGCCGAACTCCATATTTATATCTGAAATCGTACCTAGGGTCACTGGTGAACTGCGGACAGAACAAACTCAATGAAGAATTTGTTCAAGGATACAGGTTTCAAGCGTAGGCCCACGAGGAGGCCCATGAGGCAAATGAACCAGGATCGAATGAGACGTCGAGAATGGAAGAGGATATTAAGCTCCTTGAAAGTAAGTTTCCGTGTCCTGAGCCTGTAGTTATATGGAATATGCCTCATGCTGACTTTAAATCTCTGCAACGCTATCATTCCTTGGCAGGAACTGGTTCTTAAAGGCTTCCCGCACCTCGTTTGGTCGCACGACAAGTTCTGCAAAAGCATACAAAATGCGATTCGCGAACGCTTTGGTTTGGTCAAGCTAAAACCTGTTCCAATCTGGCTCGTCTTCGCAACTCAAACATTTCTGGACATTCATCATATCTTGCAAGATGACGGGAAGAGAGGCTTTGAGGATTTGAGCAAGGTTATGTGTCGAACCTACTACGACATCCGCGACTACAACGATATCACTGGATCTGGCGAAGATGAACTATGGACTAGGTGTAAAAAGACGGGGAAGACGCCCAATGACGTCTTCGACTTCTTCCACTACTGGGTCGTGGGCGACAGACAAATTAAGGAATCTCAACTCCCGTATGTTAGGACAACCCTATGTCCGCCCAAACTATTATCTGGAAATACAGCCTCTACTCTGCGGATTTCTCATAGCAAATGTCACCTTATCAGTGCAGGAAATCAGACTACGCATATCTAATTATTGGGGTAGTACTGTTCCTATGGCACATCTATACAATGCTGCCAGACAGAACGGCTACTGCGCAAAGCCATGGCCAGATATGGAGAAGATCATTGAGATCCACGGCGAAGTCCATCTATTTGTCGGAAATCGTCCGACGGACGTTGAAAGTATCTGTGCTAGGTACCTCTTGTCACATAGAGCGAAACCTCACTGCGCTGCCGCATATCGAGAAGCGGTTGCTGCAGTTAACACAGGCGAAACATATTCAAACCCCACGCATGTTGAGAAACCAACCCATTTCCGACAACTTGAGCAGACATGTTCTATCGCCTCGATTTTTTACTACAAATATGCTTGCGAGGGATGTGATCCTCGTTTACATGTCACGCTTCATGATATCGAGAAACTCATGACAAAATCGTCAAGGAAGAAAAAAGCCAGTTCGGCATGTATGGGTCGGACCTCGAAAGAGGGCTTACAACAGTTCGAACCTAAACACGGCAAGGATATTCTACCCCAAATCACAAGGCTTACTTCCCCGAGGCCTGCGGAGGACTCCAAGCAGACTGACAAGCTCTCGCCCACTGAGCTTCTGGAGTCCTTGTCTGAGAACCTGGCCGAGGAACACACAAAGCTCAATTTTAATTACATTAGTGTTCACCTACGAAGCCTCACCATCCTTCGTCTTGTCGAAGATTTGATCATTGATGACGTGATAGAAGCTGAACACCCAGAGTACGCGGGGTGCGAACTCCGCGGTCGAGAAGGAACGATGAGGGACTCGAATCTCCCTAACATGGCAACATGGATACTTGACAGGCTATGGAAATTTCATTGCATTGGGCATGAGGAGGCTTTTTATGTTATGTACCTGCTTGGCCACGCCATAGAGAAATGATTGGAGAATTTGGCCGCGATGATCTGGCTGAGCTTTATCATATCAATCAAGTAGGTCGAAGTATACAACAATATCCGATGAAGGAGCGAACAGAGTCAGATTCAGCTTCGCCAAGCAGGAATCCGAAAAAGAAGAAGAGACGGTCCAGGAAGAAGAAGAGGATTGAAGATGGGTCTGGGAAGGGTGATCGCAATGGCAATTGCTAGGTAGACCTGAACTCTCAGTGCATTGATTTCTTCAGGCCAATCATTCTCCTAGAGCAGCTTCCAGCTGGCGAGTCCCCTCGTTCTCCAATCCGAGTCTTTTCGTCTCCGTCCCCTCCTCACTCTTGCTCACCAACCTATCCTGCTTCATCTCTGCCCCAGGCTTCACACCTGTGCAAGCCAGATGTCGTACCGTTGGCCCGGTATGGGTGGTTCGGCGTATGTGAATATCACAACCTCTTCCAATACCGAAAGAAAAACGAACCAAACATTTCCCTCGCATGACATTCCAAACAGGAATCTTACAAGATCCCATCGATCGAGTTTTAACATAAATATCGAAGTCCGGGGAACACTGTTGAAGCGGCAACCGAAAGTCGACGACTGGACGAGAAGGGGCCAGAAATAGGCGGAAGGGGACCAGAAATCGATACCACTATTCAACACAAAATGATATCTCGAGGACTCGATGTGTCATACGCGTTTGTCGACCGACGCCAACGTTAATACGTATATATAAGTATCGTCCTCCTTCAATTTGTCTTCTTCCTCTCATCCTTTTTTACTTGCTTGCTTGTTGTCGCATCTCAATCTCGGTCAAGCAAACAATCAACCAGCATAGACCTACCAATCAATAAATCAAGCAGCATGGCTCTCGAGTCCCAATTCAAACCTATCAACTAATCGAGCAACATAGAGCTCGACAATGACCGACGAAAAACTGTTGAATCCCAACTACCCCACCAAGCAGACAACATGGATGTCGATTCAAGATTCCCAGAACTCGCCTCGCTTCCCGAAAAAGACAACCAGGAACGCAAAGACTCTTCACGAACTTCCGATCCGACGATCTGTAGCTCTTCGCGATAATGTTCAGTCGAGGAAATTGGGCGAAGGTGAGTTCCCATTGATGTGCGACAATTCATCGCCATTCCATATTCGCTTTCCCAATTGTTGCCACGGTATCTGCTCTTGTTGAATATCCGGGAAACTAACAATCCCTCGCATAGGCACAGCGAACCTAGAAGCAGTTCTAGCATTAACACGAGGCAAAGAGAAGAAAAAACGAGCCATGTCTCCATTGTAAAAATTTTGCTGGACCTTTTCAGGTTTGTGTCACAGTAGAAGGGTATTTCAAGGGAGCATGTGCGGGATGTCGGTATACTGGGGAGGATGGGAGGTGTTCGTTTCGTGACATGTTGCTGTTTCTCTTTCAAGTTGGGACATGCTGGTGAGGATGCCAAAAGAGCAGTATCAAGGTGGCAGAGCGAGATAGTTTGAAAGAGGCCGAAGAATCCCAAGCCCATAATATCTTCGAAGAGAAGAGGAAGATTTGGGCAAGAATGTCCGAGGAATATGCAAACGAGGCATTGAAGGAGCTTGTGGAGATGGCTAGGAAGCCAAGACGTGGGCTAGAGAAAGGGATGAAGTTATTCAGAGCGGCTTAGCTATAAAGCAGGAAAGGCTGGAGAGGAAGTTGAAGATGAAAAGATGGAGATAGAGAAGTTCATAAATTGCGAGATTGGTGGTGCTGAGAATTGATGTCAGGATTGCGAGAGGTAGCGAGAGTATAGAAAGGTATCATATGCACAAATATCAGAAAGTTGGAGTTGTTAAAAGCTGGAGAAAACGCAGGGCAACTTTGTTCGCGAGTATTGACGGCGAATTGTAAAAAAAAAGTGGAGTACCTCAGGTGATTTTTTTTGGTTCCAGACAATACGAATCCCTGGCAACAACACACTTCTTCTCATCGCATATGGAAAGACACAGAAAATCTCACTAGGGACTGGCGTAGAATGGACATTGTACCAAAGTCAATGTTCGGAAACAAGTTAAGATTCAAGCTTGATCCGATATCTTGAGTGACTTCATTCATCGAAATCGACTCCGTGTCTCATCTAGCCAATATCCTAAACTTATGGGCAGCGAATTTGACTCGGCGTAGTTGTACAGAAGGAAAAGTGCATGAGAGAATTTGAGGAAGTTACGATGCTTCACTTTCACGTGACAGCGCATCAGCGGTCCCACTTTTTGGTCGCGCTCACCGCGAGCCATCCTCTGCAACTCTCAGCTTCCTTCAGGCTCTCTTCATTCCAGATCCTCCTCATCGTCCTCAATAATACGCTCAGCAGAGTAAGTACGCATCTTTTATTTAGAAATCTATGCTAATAGTCATCAAGTCCTTTCTATACAATTGCAAGCGCAGTTCCTACGGTTTCTCCCTACTGCGAACCTGCGACCTAGCTATTGCTTCCTGTCTCGAGCTGTCCAGGATGCGGTGGCGCAATCGATCAACTGGACCCGATTCAGTACTTACAGAATTCCATCCCTTCACACGACTGCCAATTGAGTTGAGATACACGATATGGCATCTCACACTCCAGCCTCGCGTGGTCGAAATTGAGTTTCAATGGAAGGAGAGATATGGCATCAACAACGAGGACAAACTTTACGCTTCGTACTACTCTCGAATACCACTTCCCGTCGCTCTTAAGGTCTGTCGCGACTCCCGAAATGCGGTACTGCCGTTCTATCCGCTTTGTTTTGCTTCTTTCTTAAGCAGGCCAAAGATACGATTCAACTTATTCTTCGACACCCTTTACATAGACGACACGTTTGGCAAACACCTATTCGAGCTTCTGGGGAATCTAAACCCTATCAAGATGGCTGGGCTCCAGAACATGGCTATCAGCGACTTGGCAGGCTCCAATTATTATGAAGACGACGACAAAGGACACAAATACTGGGCGAGGCTAGGAACGTTGATCGAAAAAATATTCGGACTCAAAAACATTCTCACTGTTCACAGCCTTCCTTCTATTCTGCGTCACAACTACATGGCAGCAATGAAATAAAGAAATTCAGCACGTGCGGAGATCTGGTATCAGGTTTCCGTTGAATACAGCGCTTCTCAGGATCCTGGCATGCAGTTACTCGAGCACATCCCGTACCAAGTCGCACAACGGCTAGCACAACGGCTCGGCCTGAAAGCAAAGGAGATGCCAGTCCCTGGCCATGGCTCTGTGCACAGAGGACGTGGCGATTGGGTCGACAAGAGAACGAGGCCCGTGTTTGGCTGGAATTGATCATTCTCCGATGTTCGACTGTCTTTGGTCTTATTCGTCATTTGGCGGCATGTCTAGCTGGACTCGGCACTGCTTCAACCAGATGTCCAATGCCAAAATGACTATTGGAGCTCAACACTTGATATTCAGGGGCGAAACTGGCTCAGGGTCCTCGCTGCGGGTGGGGTCACAATGTAGTAGACGATCAAGACCATGAGTATACAGCAAATACAAATTCAATAAGCTTATATTTAACCGTGATCACAATGTTCAAACTGCAACATCGTGACTCATGACTCTTCTTACCAGATTCCATGTGCCACGAATGCATTAACATTGGAAGTCCATCCCTATCTCAAACACGAGTCTCCATCTGGAGCACTCTAAGTAGCTAGGACATTCCCACCTTCAGAATGTCCCAATATATCAAAGACTCATGCACCCTTTCACCTGATCGTGCTCTGTTACCGGTGCTATGTAAATGTGAAGCAAACGGGCATTACTTGGAATAGTCAAATATTTGATTCATGGCCGTGACTTTTGAAACTGAAAAGTGTGATTCTAAAGAAAATACTATAAAGAAGAGAAAGGGAGATGGTAGCTTCGGCACCTTACAGAAGGCTTTTGATAGTCTAGGCTGATGGACCAAATAACTTAGGACATTCTTGCTAGCAAAAGTTGTAAAAGCGGCTTAGAGGATCAAAGACTTGTCTAATAACCTAAACAATTTGGGGCATTTCCACTGCTAAAAGTTGCAAAAATGGTGCAGGAATTCATCAGGTTAGTTTCGAAGATTCTCTGCCAAGCGCAAAAGAGAGCAATAGAAACACACAAGAAAAGCATGGACCAGGGAGGATAGATGAGGAAGTGTAGACCCATTCGCCTTTCTCGCAATCGCAATAGCTGAAAATATAACCGGGTCCGAAAAGAGACCAAACCAACGCCTGCCTGTACCGCTCCTTATATCCACATCTCGTTGCCGACTCCCTTTCACATCTTTATCTCCCCAAGCCGCTTCCTCACTTCTACGACCTCAAAGCCCTCAATCTCTCACCCAATCCGTCTTCCTCGACTTCGGTAGGACCACTCTTCACCGGCGCAGCACTAACAGCCTTCGCACCCTCCATCTCCTGATGCAGCTCCACACCCGCCTCATCCGCAACCTGGTTCATAAGTTTATCGACATCTTCTTGTGGTGTGCCAACTGCGGTCGCCGATGTTGTGGCGTTTTCGTAGTAGCCTGTTGCGACGTCTAGGTCTTCGAATTGTGTTTCGAATCGGTCCATTACTGCTGAGATCTGCGAGTATATTTGTTAGTCCTCTATCTCGTGCCAAGAACGTAGATAGGAGGGCGATGAGAGGGGGATATACCTTCTCCAAATCCATAGCTTTCATAGCTTGATCCATCCCTTTGACAACATTCATCATACTGCCTGTAACCTGCCTCATCGTAACAGCCGTCTGTACCCTGCTAGCCACGGCGTCGATTCTGCTTCCTAGTCTGAGGAGGTTCAGGCGTTCGTTTTGTTTTCGGATGGCATTCTGGGCGTATATTTTCGCGATATCGCTGTGACCTTGTTGGATTGCCTGTGTAGCTTGTCAGTGTTCTGCGACTGAACCGAGTAGAGGGGTCCATGGATGGGATAGAGGCCAGGGACGAGGGATAGAGAGGGGCATGTACCTTCTTCAACTTATCTTTCTCGGTCTTCTCATCCTTTCCAGCTTTCGCAGCTTGGCGATTCAGTTGCTTCGCGGTAAACTGGTTCCTGTGTCAGCGCAGCTCTCTTCTTTGTCTCCTCTCCATCTTCGCAGGCATCCCCGCAGAGTGAGATAAGGTGGTACCTTGAGGTTGAACAGCGCTTTCTCGAGGCCAGACATCTTGATTGATTTCGCGGATGTATGTACAGGCTATGGAAGTTGTATAGAAGAGAGTGAGAGGAAGATGTCGGTTGTTGGATAGAGTTGCGATAGACTGAGAGCAGGTCTAGCCTTGTGGTCGAGACACGAGGCGCAGTAGAGCGCTGGTGACGTCCGCCGCTAGCAGAATTTAGGCGGTGTACCACGGCAGAATTTATGCTCTAAATCTACCCCTCTATTTCGACTCCTTCGATAAACTCTATCATATGCCCAATTTCCGTTTCATTTTCTCCTTTCTTGTATTTCTAGTCTCCATAAACGTTCTCCTTGATTTGAAAAAAGACACTACTCTCAGGATGCCACCAAAACCTAAACTTAATGTTCAGAACTTCCCTCGTCCACCCCTCATCGAGCATACCCCGCGCCACGTACAAGTGAAATGGCATGGAGAAATAATTGCAGACACGAAAGACGCATATTGGATCCTGGAGACCTACCATCCTCCCAGTATCTTCCCCTGTTCTCCCTTTCTTTTCACTCCCCATACTTCCATAATAAACCACTAACAATCCTCCAGCCTACTACCTCCCACCCTCATCTCTCTCCATTCCCCTGACCAAAACTCCAAAATCCACTTATTGCGAATGGAAAGGCTATGCAACATACTACTCCATCACTTCTTCGGATAAGAAAGAAACAATCAAAGACAGAATATGGAGCTACGATTCCCCAAACGAGAAATATAAAGACCTGAAAGGATATCTGAGTTTCTATGCTGGTCCGTGGGAGTGTTATGTTGACGGAGAGTTGGTGAAGCCACAACCTGGGGATTTTTATGGCGGTTGGACGACGAGTGAGTTGGAGGGGATTATTAAGGGGGAGGGGGCTACTAGGTGGTTGTAGGTGGTTGTAGGTGGTTGTAGGTGGGGTATAGGGAGGGGATAGGAGTGTATTTGTACGTGTGTGGCTATGTGATTGTGAATGACTGGTGTGGTGACTTGGAGTTTGGCGTAAATAGTAATAGCAAAGTGTGTGGGATGGAAAAAAATGGGTGTACACTGATGTGAGGGTATTGTCTATCTATTTTTCTCGAGAGTTTACCAGCATTCAAGGATGAGTTGAAGCATATGAGAAAACCATGTCATGATGTGTATTGTTACAAGCCTAAGGTGAGTCATACAATTTTTAACCCCATTCAACACCACGGATCATTCTCACTCATCCGTCCAATTTAATCGGTCCTCGCTCATAATCCAATCTCACTGACCCATATTCCTAGCCTGTACATCAAAAATCTCATTCCTCCACCCCCTCGCTACCTCCGCCCTCTCATCAACCCTAACCTCCGCATCCCTCGCCTCCTCATCCCACAGCTTAACTACACTACCAGGTGCATACACACCCGCAAACACATTCCCCCTCTGCTCTGCCGCTCCTCTAACACCCACATTCGTATACAGATCCGGATCATCTTCTGGCGTCAATCTTGTGATCACTGCTTTGATGAATGTTCGAAGATCTCGAGGATCGCTGATGCGAGTGGCGCGAAGACGTTCGCGGGCGAACAACAACTCGCGGTTGGCGGCATGGAAGAAATCGGCGATTGCTGTTGAGAGTTGCTTCTCGAGGACTTTGCGGATGATGGGTCGGAGGAGGGGTTTGAATAACCAAGCCAGACAAGCGAACTTGCTCTTGCGTAGGGTGTAAGAGAGGTGATGGATTTTGACCCGGACATTGCGTAGAGTGAGGATCTTCTCCAACTTCTCTTTCCCAATCTCGATGTCGATCTCGACATCGATGCCTCTATCATCTAGTTCAAAACTGGCGATTCCTTCATCAGCAAGACGCAAAAGACCTTTGTGGGCTCGAAGCCAGAATCCGACTTCGTCGGCGCGGATGGAGAGGCCTTGGACTTTGATGGTTGCGAGGGAGCGGACGGAAGAGATGGTTCGGAAACGAGCTTTTCGGATGGAGAGGTCGTTGTATGTTTCGACCTTTAGACGGAAAGGGAGGAAAGAGGTGTTGTTGATCGTTCGGCCGGGTTCCAGGATTAGATTTTCAAGGAGGAGGTCGATTTCTGGGGCCGAGATTTCGAGACGTGGGATAGGGAGGAATTGAATTGCTTGGATTAGTAATGGGAGGAAGATGGTGTAGGTGTCGGTCCAGAGGTCAGGGTTTGTGACCTGGTTGGTTGGTGAGAGGATGGACCAGATTCGGAGTGAGGTTTGGAAGAGTTTAGAGATATCTTCGTCGTTCATGACTGAGTTAAAGGTGGTGCGTGCTTGTTGGAGAAGAGAGTCGACGTCTTTTCGGAGGGGAGATTCGGTGCCAACTTCTTTGGACTTAGTCTTGAGTTCTTCGACTTTGTTGGATGCTTGGTCGAAGAAGTCGGGATCGGTGAGCATCTTTTGGATTGAGGCGGCAACTTCTTCCATCATGTTTTCGAACTCAGGGTCTTTTTGAGAGTACTCCATGACTTTGTTGAATTTCTTCTCCAGCTCTTTCCATGCTTCCTTGTCGCCAAATGAGCTCAGCAAGGACCAGCCGTTTTTGATGGCTCGGTCGAGCTCGTCATTGGTGTCAACATCCTCCTGAACAGTGCTAATCGTCTTGTCCGCAGCTCTCGAATATACCTTGGCATATCTCTTGATGAGCAATCCAATGGTCGATACTGAATCTGAGTAATCGTTCCTCTTACTAAGCTTGAGGACAGCAGCCTTCAGACGATTCTTCAGAGTTTCTGCTTCATCTCCAGAAAATTGCTCTTTCAAGCTTTCTCCAGCCTCTTGTCCAGTCTTCTTAATGCCATTTACAACGACATCGCCAATCTCAGCAGCTTCTGCCTCTAGATCTTCGCCAGTTGGTGCCGGTCCATCGTCATTCCCTGGTTTCTTGACTGCCTCACTCTGCTCAGCTGAAGGTTCGATTTGCTTTGCGGCATCATCGGCCACATTCGAGATCGTGTGAGCAGTGTCCGAGAATACCTGTCTGCCGATTGTGTTTAGGTCAGACAGGAAGATTCTGAAGTCAGAATTGGTCAGGAGAAGACTGCCAACTGTTTTGATACTCTCATATGCTACAATAAGTCAGTATAAAGCACGTGAATATCATGGGAAGCACGTACCAGCAGAGGCGTCTGCCTTTGACCGTGTTGATGTGGCCGTCTCGATGAGATCACCTGTATCAATGGACATGCGAGCATGTAGTAAGAACCAAATAAAATCTTGAATTTGATCGCCATCATTTTTCTTTCGAAGAAGATCAATGAATTGCTGAAGCCATGTTTTGGAGTAATACATCAGCTTTCGTCCGCTTTGGCTGAGACCAGGTTCATCTGGGTTGAGGACATCTGAGGCGAGAAGTGTTCGAAGATTGATAATGGTTTGCTCCGTCGATGGCATGAATCCCTTAGAGAGAGCTCTGAGCATCTGGTAGGTATGGAGCTTCTGATGAGCAATTCGTTGAAGTGAAGTGTCGTCCTCATATTGAGGTAGGAGTGGCTCCCGGTCACCCTGCCGTTTGCTCTTCTTTCTTGACCCGAAACAGGATGACATTTTGGCGATTGAATGGATTCGAAGCCTTCAATGGATAATTTCCAAGACGGAAGATTTCCACAAGGAGGGTAAAAGCTCGTCTTATGGGAATCTTCAAATTCGATGACGGATACGCGTAGTGCAAGGGTTACGTGACGGCAGCCTTGTACCCCGCAAACTCTGCTCTAGCACAGAGACATAGGAACCAGTAAATAAATTGAATGAAGTCTGGATGCACGGATCGCCATAGTTATGTGTCATTTTGAACACTGGAAACCCTACTTCATGGTTGCAGGAGGTGAGGAGCTTCATGCCAAGCACGGTTACGTCAGGGGCGATAAGCGAGATGCTACGGTGAGACATTGTTCCGGACCGCTTATCAACCGATAAGAAAATGTCCCGCGTTCCACGATGGACTTCAAATCCTATCAATAGTTTTCAACGTTACGACAACTGAATCAGAAACCTTTCCAAGTATTCGCAGAGCCATGGATCAACGAAAGGAAGAGGTGACCCGCCGGCCATTGTATGGTAAGTATGCGCTCTCCCCGAAACGATACAGCGTAACCGCTAACACGATGCAGTGTACGACCTTCCTCCGGATATTTTGTCAACTTTAGCGCGTAAGGACGACACGAATACTGGACCGCAAGAGGATGCTACAACTGAAGCTGTCAAAACCGAGCCTACGGAAACAAGAACAGAAGATGCCGTAGGGTCGAAGGCATGTTCGCTATGCGGGGTAACATTCCATACAGTGGCAGACCAGAGAGGCCACGTTAGATCCGACCTGCATGGCTACAACTTGAAGCAGAGGATACGAGGTGGGAAGCCAGCGACAGAATCAGAGTTCGAGAAACTCATAGGAGGTTTGAGGTTCTTTCCAAGATCTCAGATCAGTACTGACAAGCAGCAGATCTCGACGAGAGTCTTTCAGGCTCTGACTCATCAGATTCCGAAGACGAAGAGGATGGCGAAGGAAAGAAGGAGACCACCTTGAGTGCGCTGCTCAAGAAGCAAGCGGCAATATCTTCGAGCAGTAATGGCGATGCAGACGACTTCTCCCCTACGAAGCGGAAACGAGGCTCCGGCAAGCCGCCACTGCTATGGTTCACGACACCAACGTTACCAAACAACACATATCTCGGCATATACAGAGCCATCTTCACAAATGCTGAGCAAAACAAGGAGGTAGCTATTCTAGACATCATCCAGAAGAAACAGCTGTCGCCAAAGCCACAGAAGAAGGTTCCAACGGACTCGAATAATGGCGTACCATTACCAGAAGCCTACAAAGGACCGCACATTTTCCTGTGTATGATTGGTGGAGGTCACTTCGCAGCTATGGTTGTGTCTTTGGAGCCCAAGCAGGTGAAATCGTCTGCGACTGGACCTCTATCTAAGGAAGCGACGGTCCTTGCCCATAAAACCTTCCATCGATATACCACTCGTCGGAAGCAAGGTGGATCCCAATCAGCAAATGATAATGCCAAAGGAGCTGCCCATTCCGCAGGTTCAAGTCTCCGACGATACAATGAACAGGCACTTACTGACGAGGTCCGACTCCTACTATCGGATTGGAAGGGCATGATCGATACCTCGGAACTACTTTTCATTCGAGCAACTGGAAGTACCAACAGGAGAACCCTATTCGGCCCATACGATGGGCAGGTTCTACGGCAAAATGATCCTCGGATAAGAGGCTTCCCATTCAGTACTCGACGCGCAACACAAAATGAGCTCATGCGATCATTTGTCGAGCTGACGCGGGTCAAGGTTCTGGAAGTTGATGAAGCTGCTATTGCCGCAGCAAAGCTTGCAGCAGAAGCCGTTGCACAGCAAGCTTCAGCTGTGAAAGCAAACAAGCAATCTATACCAGCAAAACCGAAGCTCTCGGTCGAAGAAGAGGAAGCTCTGTTTCACACCGAGCAACTCCAGGCTTTGATCAGACGGTCGAGGGTGCCGGCACTACTTGCTTACTTCAAAGAGAACGAGTTATCTCCAGACTTCAGATTTCAACCACCAGATTCCAAGCAAAATTTCCACGCGTCCACTCCTTTACAACTTGCTGCTAGCCAGAATTCAGCACCTCTAATATCAGGCCTTCTCAACAAAGCCGGAGCGGATCCAACGGCACTGAACGGTGATGGCAAGACAGCTTTCGACCTTTGCGGGGATCGTGCCACCAGAGATGCCTTCCGAGTCTCCCGTAAGGAACTAGGAGAAAATAAGTGGAATTGGGAAGGCGCGCATGTCGGAACTGCGAAGTCGAAAGCTGAAGCTGAGGAGAGAGATAAGCGCGAAAAGGCCGAAGAAGCCAAGAAGGAAGAAGACAGGAGGAAGGCGGAAGCTGCTAGGTTGAAGGAAGAGGGGCCGAAGGCTCCAGACCAATTACCAATTGGGAAAGCTGCTGGAAGAGGCAGAGCATTGGCGTTAGGACAAGTGCAAAAGACAGCTCAGGAACGGAGAGAAGAAGAGGCTAGAGGCATGACGCCGGAGATGAAAATGAGAGTCGAGAGAGAGAAGAGAGCAAAGGCTGCGGAAGAGCGGATGAAGAGGATGGCAGGTGGGAAGTAGGCACGTCAATAGAAGAAGCACCGAATAACACTCAATCACTCACTGATAGCCCACGAGGCTTCTGAAACAATCGATTCCGATAATACCTTGCACACCTCAGCTGGTCCTCTACTTCCGAGCCGTCAGCTGCCGAGCCAAGCCCCCGGGAATTTGTCGGAAAGGTCGTTTCAGGGGAATTCGCCGAGCTCGCTTGGCAGGGCACCCCTGATCGAAACTTCACTTCCACTTCCACTTCCACTTCCACTCTTCGCCTCATCTTCAACAGCCTTGCATAAACTCAACATGGCAGCCACACAGACTCTCAAACCTACGCTCGCAATGATTCTCGAAGCTTCGGTCCTTCTATAACACCAGGAATGCCTGCCAAACCTTGAAAGCCACAAGTGGCTGACGCGTGTCAAGTGAAACGACACATCAAGATCTGGACAATTTGTCCTATCTGAGGACATATATCGACCAGATAAGGCCACTTCCCACGATCCGTCCCGTTGCCTGCATGAATTATCGCTCCCGGAGGACGATCTTCCACACAGGTCCTGGTTATTTTGGATCCACCATATAAGATCGTGGTCCTGGTAGTGCCTTCCAGAACAGTTCCAGAAGCAGCGCCCCAGAGCTTCGAAGAGCCTCGATTGGATATTCTATTCATATCAACAAGGCTGCTGCCGGCGAATACCCACATGTACCGATAATCAACATCATATACCTTCCACTTGGGTAGATCGCTTCAACGTTCCAAGAGCCCCATAGAGCTCAAACCTCCACCAACAATTCCATACATGCATAACCCTTCGCAAGACTCAGTCAGATAAGACCGGATACCGTCAGTGGCTGCTCTAGGGATTGCCCAATCCGTTCAAGTAACGCCATCTCATAGCAGCAGGGCTGTCATATATGAGATGGCGTCCAAAATGGTTTCCAAGCTGTCTGCTTTCTGGAAAGCCAGAAAAGCACCAGCGTATACGAGAATGTCGACACAAGATCATGATGAGAGACCGAGGACAAATCGATCATCCTTCGAAGAGAGTCTACATCGTTTTGATCAGCGACGTTTCACACCATGGCCGAATTTCAGCGTCGAAGACGGCTTCAAACCCCAAACCGATGACACGATATCAACAGCTGGCCTATTCTATCCTACGCGATCACCAACCCAAAGCAACCCAGGATTCTTTCGAAAATGCAAGTTGATGTGTACGAAGTTTCCGGTCAGGGATATGAGTTATCTTGTTGGAGTGTCGTTTACGATTGGTTCAGCTGTATTTGTGGTGAATGGGTTTTTCTTGTTGTTGCCGTTGATAGCGCCAAGCACCAACTTTTCGACCGAGACTCCATATGCGACACCTGCTTCGAGTGTGATTGGGACATTGATCTTCTTGGTTGGTTCTTGGGTTGCTGTTCTCGAGGCACTGAACTTGGACAGAGGAGAACCTATTGTGACGGAAGGAATACCACTGGAATCGAGCACGGAATCGATATTCAAGAAGGGTGATGAAGAATCAATACAGATCAAGATCAGAGACCACTCAACAGACTCGTCATCAAGCCAAGCATCAGAAACGTCGATAAAAAAACCAACGCCACAATTCCAAAGCAGCAACACCCTAAGCAGCAACATCCAAAGCAACATTCCAGTATCCCCAGCACCACAACCAGCAATGCTCGGCTCACCAACATTCATCTACTTCCCCTCAACCTACCAACTAACCAACACCTACCTCCGCTCAATCATCTTCCACGCCTCCGTCATCCAACTAATCGGCGCCATAATCTTCGCCTTCGCTACTATCACCTCCATCCCAAATGGTGATAAATCCTTCTCTTACCTCCCTTCCTCCATTCTACTAATCTTAGACTCAGGAATTTCTTCATGGCCCTCCCTTTCTGTCAAGAATATCATACTAACAGTCTCACAGTCGTCGACTTAACAAACACAACCCTCCTCCACTATCTAAACCTCCTCCCCGCCACGCTCGGCGGCGTACTCTTTCTCGTCGCCGCTCTACTCCAAATTCTCAACTCCCATACCCTTCTTTCCCAACCTTGGACATTTTGGAGGAAATGGGATTGGTGGGTAGGCCTTTGGAACGCAATCGGTAGTTTAGGGTTCTTGTTAGCGGGGTTGTTACCTTGGGTTGCAAATGGGGCGGCATGGGGAACGTTACAGGGGACATTAGCGGATTTTTGGGGGAGTTGGGCTTTCTTAATAGGGAGTTTGGTGCAGTGGTGGGGTGTTATGGGTGGGTATTCGTAGGATGAGGTGGATGGATTAGACTGTTTGCTTTCATACATACATAGAAAGATACTCGATCAATGTGCCGTCTGAAGGTGAATTGAATCAATTGGTAATAGAGATCCACCTCCCCCCACCAACACCAATATTACACCAAACATCAAAATCTCAAAAACACAATATATCCAACTCCTTAACTCTCCTCCCTAACTTCGAACCACCATCCACACTCCTAACTTCAAACAACATTCCCACATCAATCAACGAAGTCCTCCCATTTTCCCCCACCATCATGTCCGACATACCCCCAACAGGCATGCATCTTCAGATCCACTCCCAGCTAGCAACGAACCACATACCACTCAGTCATGGACCACCTCCCCCCACCAACACCAATATTACACCAAACATCAAAATCTCAAAAACACAATATATCCAACTCCTTAACTCTCCTCCCTAACTTCGAACCACCATCCACACTCCTAACTTCAAACAACATTCCCACATCAATCAACGAAGTCCTCCCATTTTCCCCCACCATCATGTCCGACATACCCCCAACAGGCATGCATCTTCAGATCCACTCCCAGCTAGCAACGAACCACATACCACTCAGTCATGGACCTCAGACAACATCACCGCCCAGCCCTCCGCAACGCCGGTTTCCAAGACGAGCGTCTGAGTCAGTCAAGCTTATCCCGCGTCTACAGGTCATTTCACAAATGCGCTTTGAAGACATCTACTTCAGACTTCGACTTCAAAAACTAAAGGGCTTTCCCCCCTCTCTTCCGAGCAAAGGACAAGACCACGCGAGTGAGTGGATCTCCGAAAGTACCCCGAAGTCGCTGAGATTTTTGGATTTCAAATGGCCTACTGTAACTATGATCTCGATAGCCAACTTCAAGATGATATCCACAGGACGTACTGTACCTAAACAAGAAGGAAGCAAGCAGGCAAGTCAGGCAACGAGATCCATGACATAGCAGAGCGGTTAAGATATAAAAGTGAGGCAATGTCTCAGCTACAAGTTATTATTATGCGTCAGATTAAACTTCAAGCAAAGATCGATATCAATATCTATCTTCTTACCAATCTACATCAGATTGGTGATGGTAAAGTCATCAACCGCAAGAGAGAAAAAATACCCACTAATTTAACTCATCACCATCTCATCACCTCCTCAATGCCGCCACAATCACTTTCTGCCGGTGGAATGCATCACCGCTAACGGCAGATAATCACCCGGGCGTCGACGATGACAGCCCCGCCTGTGAAAGCAGCTGTTGGCAGCGACTTATATTCTGATAGTGATGATGAGATTCTGGTCGGAACACAGATGAAAGGACTGCACCAGCCAATTTTGACGGTGATATTGATGGTGATATACAAGCTGGGTTCAAGTCGCTGCCATCGGTGGAAAAGCCGACGCGATTCGTATCACCAACTAGGCCGGATCCCGTCGCCGCCGCCGCGGCGAAGCCGGGCCACGAGCGTTCGCGAAGGAAGGATGATCTTGTGAAACAAATGCCGGCCATGGAGGAAGCGTGGGTAATATATGAAAAGGAGGAGACAATATCCAGACTTCCAGTGAACATGAACACCCGCGAGACCGATGAACTCGCTCGATCCACAGGTTAAAAGAGTCGCTATGACGAGTTCCAAGAATACAATAACAAGACAATGTCCTAACCTACGATCATTATTGAGATGTGGACTGGGGTTAGGGTTGAATGTTGGCGGAGGACTGACATAGATACTTTGGGCTCCCATTCCGCCCCACCCCACTCCGCTCGAATATTCTAACGATCGTATTTTCGTTCAGAGTCCGTCTTGAGGAAGTCAAACCAAACACCAGATCTCACTTGAGAGGCTCATCCAATCCTGAATAGTTCCAGGATTCATCTGAGATACCACTGGTGATTCCGTCTCACAAGAATGCTTGAAAAAGACCAATGTATAAGCGCCATCAAACCCATTGTTCATCCATTATTACCGTTTGTAGTTTGCTTTGTAGTAGCCTCAGCAGCCAGATCCCTAATTACACACGTTCTCTCCCCTCCTGCACATCCCCCTTTCTTCTCGCTCTCCCTTATGCAACTTATCCCATCCTGTAAAATTCAAAGCAACCGAAGCTAAACCCAGTATCCCGGAAACCCATCCCCGCCATCCCGACCCCCAGATCGCAATGCCAGCAATCAAAAATTTAGAGCAGAGGACGAGCAGAAAAAAAGCGAAAGAACCACGCCTGCCAGATATGCTAACCCATCCCACGCACGCGCAACGGAACTTTTTATCCTCCTATCTTATCCCATCCCCCCATTTTCACCTGAACCTTGCGTTCGATCGATCCCTCGCAAGGTTTGTCGACAATCTGCCCCGACGTTGACTGAACAGACGAAAGTCGGAATTAGACGATTCGACGAAAGGACTGACTCCCACCAATAGAGACACCGAGGGAGAAGATGTGATGAGCAGAGCATCGGATATCCAGCAAGATAAGGACGAAACCCAGCACTCCACCAATGCAAGCAAAGAAAGAAAAACACCCGCGGGGAACCCATAAATAAAGACCAACGACCAGACGAGAGCGAACAGACGAGTTCCTCGAGGCGATCGAATACAGTTGAGAGGAGAGGTGATCGTCTATCAAGAAAAGGCTCGTGTTCGTCGCGAATGGTCCGATTGTACGCCAACCCCCATCCATATCAGCAATTATTTGCAATTTGCCGAAGCCGAACACCATCACCGTAATTGAGTCCGCCCAAATTTTATCCCTCGAATTCGGTCCAATGAAAACGTTTTTTAACCCCAGACAGAAGCTTGCATGCTGCTGCCCAGGTTGCTTTTGCCCCAAACCTGGTTCTTAGTAGCTCCCCAGCCGAGATCTTGTTGTCCTTGGTTGGGGTTCGAAGCTGCAGAAGTGGTGCGTCCATCCTTCTCGCCATCGTCATTAGCAGCGAAGCCGTAGCTCAGCGGTGATGGCAATGGTGTGGTGGAGCGCTTGTTCAACGCGGGGTTTGGTGCCTGCCCGCTGGGACGGGTGCCAATGGGAGCCACGTTGGAGCTGGTCTGGGGCTTGCCACCTTGGCGGGGAGGAGATCCACCTGGGGAAGAGGTAGAAGTACGGCTGGACTGTTGAGCAGCGGACTCAAACAAGCTGAAGCTGCTGGTTGGGTTGGATGACGGGGACGATGTGCTGTTAGCACGGGATCGTTGTTGTCCAGGAGCTTGTCCAGTTGCTGATTGCGGCTCGCCTTGTCCTTGTTGATTAGAGTTCTCACCCTGACCCTGAGCATTGTAGTGATCAAACGCTAGAGGGGAGTGGCCGCGAATCCCTGTTGCGGATTGCGATCCGGACCCTTGAGTTCCTGGACGAGGAGTTCCGTTCTCGTCAAAACCTCCATTCTCAAAAGAACCAGCCCCGTCACCATACAAAGCACTTCGTTGACGGGCAATCAGCTCGCGGCGCTCTTCTTCGCTCATACCACTGCCGGGGCTCATGGTACGATCGGGTTTACCACCAAAGCCAGAAATCTCAGCTACAATACCTTATCCCAGTCAGTAAATGTAAATATGATAAGAGGGAAAGAATGTTCGCGAAGGAGTCTTCATCACACACAGCACTGAAGGCGAGAGAAAGAACGGAATCGACAAATATTTTGAGATATGTGGACCGCTGGGTACAGGGTATAGACGGTTGGGTATTGATGTACGGAATAGAATACGTGTTATACAGAAGGAGGTGGCCTACTTCGATTATACTGTTGCTCTTGGTGGTAGTTGCGCAGCTCTCGCTCTCGTTGTGCTGCCATCCGTCTCTTCGCCTGCATCACTTGTTCTGCCTCATTTGCGCCACGCGAGGGCTGGTGTCGTTGACTGGCATAGAAGCTTTGTAAGTTCGAACCTGAGAAGGATCGCGAATCGCCGAAGTCGCTGACTGAGTGGTGTCGTGGAGGACCGGAGGCCATGCGTGGATCTGTGTTTTGTTAGCCGTGAAACAATTCCTGTTGATGACGGACCCTACCGAATTGTTCCGGAAACGCTCCTCTTGGAGGACCAACCATTGGCATAGAGTCGCGACGGGCGCCGCCAGGTATGTTGAACATCTTTCCGCTCTTGACGAGGTTGTCAATCGCACGGTCGACCTCTGGGATGTATATTAGCTTCTGGTTCCTTCTCGTACAATCTGTCCCCGAGCCGCAGCCAAAATTTCTGCCAACCCAGTATGCGACCAGCCGGAAAAATTCAGCATCTGCCAGATATACCGTCTGCAGCTCTTGGGATCGAACTCATCGGCACGTACCCTCTAGTTGTGTCATGAAAGCTGCTGAGTCCTCGCGCGGAACGGCTGAGCTGGCACCTGCACCTCCTGTCAATTGATGTCCCAACCGTGAATTCTTGTCGACGTCAACATACCAGATCGAGCTGGTGGTGTCTGCTGCTCCCACGATGGTTGCCCCGGGGCTTGCCATTGCTGATTATCGTAATAAGACATATTTTCGGATCAAAAGATGCTTCGAAAACTGGAGCCTGCAGTGCTGATTCGAGGATTATAAGGAACGTATGTACGACAGGGAGGTCGCAAAGAGGACTCTGTAGAAGCAACTTCAGTTAGTTCATCGTGCGTAGAAGTGGCCACGGGATCGGGGCAGTGAAATAAATTTGTTGGAAGTTGGCGCGCAGAGTGAAGGGTGTAACCGAGGAGAAAAATCTCATGACAGCGAATGTGGTTGGGGTCGAGATTTTGGCTGAAGGCTTACCAAACGAAAACCGAGATAGGAACAGAGTCGAGAGAGAAAGGAACGGCCCTCAACTTCAACAACAACCCACGACAGAGCGTATTGTGTTGACGTATGATCAATGGATCTCGGTGATAAAAAGGTATGAGAGGAGGGAGATCGAGAGAGGAAGAAAAACCAAGGAGGAGAAAGTGTAAAAGTGGAAGGGTGGAGGTGTGTCGGCGCAACCGTAGCCGTCGTAGCACGTTCGGTGGTAGATTAGGATTTGAGATTGGGATTGGGTAGGGTAGGGTACGGAAGACGATTCTCGCGGACGAGAAGCGCGCAGGAGATGGGGGGCAGAGAAGAGTGAGGTGAGTGTCGGTAGGGAGTGGCTCGAGTATGGCGGAGAGGTGAGGTATCGAAATCCGCGTAGGTTAATCGAGACGAGTCGCGAGAGAGACAGAAAATGGACCGGGATGAAGTGGATGGATGGAAGAGAGAGAATCCACCCTCAGACGAGAGAAGGGAATTGGAAGGGTGTGGAGACTCGGGCCCGCCAGTTGAAGTTTGAAGGGTTGATTGAGCTCCATTCTTGACAAGTTAGTTGACCTCACTTCTGCCTGCACACCAGACAGATTCTTGGGATGGCAGATGGGAGAGAGCGACCCGACAGTTTTTCGCATGTAAGGTTAGGGTCAATTTATGAGTGGTCTCCAGCCGCGACAACCACGATCAGACTCACCACCACGCCCACAGCCAGGCCAGGACCACTCGATGCGACAAATACGGTCTTAGTCTCGCTCGAGAAACCGCTGTTGATTTCGTGCCGGAGGCCCTTGATTAGTGCAGCCACGCCTAGACTGGCCTTCAATGCCCTGTTTCATTTCCTTTTTCTCTTCTAATTGCTCTGATCCGGTTCAACGAGATTGAGCTCGTCAACAAATTTTATATCCAGAGCCTTTTGCGGGCACCCAGTGGAGAACGAACGCATGTGCTTCAGTGAGCACGAGAAAGGGGGGACCATCGGCCAACGATCCCATGAGGGACGACTTGGTGAGTTTAGCAGAAATGATATGAGGAATACTACAAATATCCAGGTGATGTGATACGATGACCCTGTGGGGGTTACCACAATCATCCATCCGGCGGACGGGGTCGTGGGAGCACCGTGGCCTTTGGCGAGGAATAGGGGTGCTTCCAGTGAAGTGCGAGCCTTGTGGAAGAATATAAAAATGTCATGGAACGTGCCTGCCATGGCCAGAGGTCTGGGCTTTGAGGTGTCACAGAATCGCATTTGCCTGGTGGGAAGAATCATGGCAGATATAAAATCCAACAAGCATTGCGTATGCCGTTGAGGACGAGCGCCTGCTCTCTTCCCATGGAGAAAGTCCTGGCTAAAATCGGGCAAGAGAGACGAAAAACAGAACGAGACATGTAAGGCTGATAAATCTTCTCGGATGCCAGAAAAATTGCCTTCAGACATGCTGCACGTCCGGTCACATATGCTCTCACTGGACCTTAAGATAGCAAGTTCATACAGAATCCGTTCTCAATATCAATGGCAGTTATGAAGTTTATTCTCAGCCTCCACGTGCTCAACAACCTCGTCCCGAAGTCTGGGGAGCATGTTGGAGATCTCTCACTCTTCATCCAGATGGCTATTGACCATGCACCACTGGATGATATCTCCAGCGCACATTGCATCTCGATCAGCATCTCACTTCGGGCCTACTGTACAGACCTTTAAATAACCTCATCAGCTGCTGCACACCATCAAACCCTTCAGCAGCAGCCCGCTGCCCCTCTATTCCACATTGTTATTTGCAGTACGTACAGCACAGCAGCGCTATTGTGTTCTGCACGCTGCACCCCACCTTCTCCTTCAAGTATCCTTCGAGGTGTTCGCAGCAGGCCCTGCGGGACAAGGGAATGGCGCCAAGGACCAAAGATTTGCAGCTTCTCTGCAGAAGTTTGTTTTCTTCCAGACGCAGACCTGGATTTCGTGCGCAAGATGCGGCTTGCCATGTCCGCAGCGCCTATCCGGCCCCTATCGACCTCGATAGCCCACCAGGCGCCTTCCACGATATCGAGACCCTTCCGCCGAATATTCTTCGTACAACGCATGGTCTGAAGAGTTCTGTCGGAGAACTGGAGATCACATGGCGATTAGCTGGAACAGTCTTCACGTCTTCCAGCTGAAATACTCGCACTTCTACATGGTATATCTCTACTTCCCGACACCCCTTTTTCCAGCGCCACGGGCTCCTTTTGCCAGATCTTCCAACGACCTCGAATTTCACTGAAAAAAGTCTTGCTCATTCCATCCTGTCAGTCTTATCGGCTTCTAATCGAACAGGGTTTGCAAGGACCAGCCCACGCCGCTGTAACCGACATCTTCTCTTGCTTCTCCAGCGCTCGGTCGAGATTTAGACTTTCCATCTCAGACCTGCCAGAAACATCGAATGTCCGTGATGAGGTGAAGAAATGTTTTAATGTCATTTTTAGACTGTCCTTATCTGCGCGTATTGACTCGTACATCAGGCCCAAAAAGATCCGGTAGCAAAAGAGTGTCATCTAAGATTACACAATGCCGTGTACGCTCTTCACTCTTCACCATCCGAAGACAGCATCTCGACTCACGTATTTAGAGAAATACCTACGACATGTGTGGCTCAAAAGGGGCAACCAAGGACGACTCGAAATGTATCCTCACGCACGAAAAAATTGCGCGTCAGAACACGCTACCAGATGCCCCTCATCACCAACATGCAACCCTATTACATGCATGGCGTCGCTGCGTCCTCTGCATATCCTGCGCTTGCGCATGCAGCTTTCTTCTCCTCACATTTTCTTCACCCCACCATCATCCATCAACCTCTGATAGGATCTCATAGCCCCCATCCGAGCGATAGAGGCAAAGGAACCTCGACATTTTTCCTCATATGAAAATAAGACGCGATACATCGTCCTATCGGTCCTCCACCAACGATCAAGTGATTACAATATCATCAGTCACTATTCTCGTCTTCTTCCTATCCAATCCGTTTCCCAGCGCGAAAGGGAACAGCACACGAGTATCCCATAAAGGAACACTGCTCCGAGGTTTCATGCTGCAGTCAGCTCACTTGCTTTCGGAATTAAATCAAGTTTCCGATTATCATTTTTTGCCTTTCGCGCGAGTTGGATGCGCGAGTTGTGCGTGCGCTTTCTTTTGGTGTGAGGATGTCCTGGAACCGGAAAAAGTATCCGCCTTTCCTTGATGATGGGGTAAAATACCACCCCTCCTTCGAGAGGAAGAAATCTTGATATGTCATACATTACACAACATGCTCAGCCGTTTCAATTCATGCCGGTCTGCATTCTCGCGAACTACGTCAGTGCGGTACATCGTCATTTTTGCTAAATTGTGGCGGGATTCAACCAGTTTCTTCGGTGGTTGACGCGTGCGAGAGAGATGCGGGAAGACTTCGACCTGGGTTCGAGAAGACAAGGGTCGCGGGTGGTGACAGGAAGAAAGGTCACATGCAGGAAGTCGTCATGTGCGTCCACTTCAGTTCTTGAGCTTGATATGCTCTTCTCCCTCTTTAAAGCCTTCCCACATCTTCATCACAGCCATGTCTCGGTCCCGCGAGCCAGGCTCCACCGAGAGGCTTCAATGTCTTAGACAGAGATTGCGAGATTTCGACTACTTTTGCATCATTTACCCTTAACCTTCCTGCTGCGGGATCTTTTCAGCTTCAGAAGTGGAGGAGGAAGTTCTGATTCATGGACGTACACCTGGACTTACACTCAAGCTTCAAGCTTCTGTCAAAGACTTCGCCGAGCTTCCTGAACAGCTCTGACACTGTCCTCATTTACTTCCTCACAGTTTGTTTCCTTATTTCTCTATTGTATCTGCTAACCCCAAGACCTTATACTGTCATTGCCAACCCAAGTGGACTCAATTTCACCACTTTCCATATCTTCGACACTTACTTCACCACCTCATCAACATCTCCTCACCCAGCACGCAACTCTCTCGATACACAGTCCAGCAACATATCCTCGTAAACCTCCCCGTTCTTACCCCGTCTCACGGGTCACAACAGCTGCCCTTCTCATCTGCGATGCCGAAACGAATCGTTATCAGGACAGGACAGAACATCCCTCCGGGACCCAATCAACAACTATAACACAGGTCCTTTGTCTACTCTACCTTTGTGCAGGACTCACAATCTCACATCGTTTGTTTAGGAACGTCTTTCCTCGACAACCCTCGCGATAACTATCAATTGACTCAAATCGTCGAGTATCGAACTAAGGTCGCATCATACTCGAGAACAAGCACCAGCGGGATAGATGCCAGAACTTCGACGCTGCGAGAACAACGAAATGATCTCCCCTGCATGTTCACGATGTCATTTGAAGCCTAGCACCTTCGAGCCTGAATGTCCCAAGCCAAGAAGATTTACATTCGTGGAGGGCCTACCTCTGATCGATGGCAAGTACCATATACACGTCAACCTCCCCCCAAGCAGCTCGAGATCTGTTGGTACGTGGAGCAATTGTCCATTCCCAGCTTCGAGAGATTCTATAACCAGTCGTGCTTTCAGGATATCCCATCTTCTATCCTGACTTTTGAACTTTTGTTGCACATCGCTAGCTGGGCACATCTTCTTATCTAACAAGGCTGACGAGTACGCCTTGTTACCGCTTCGTCTGAGTGCGTTGGGCACTTATGGGCAAGTTTTTCAAATGTCCTATCTTCTATCACTACTTTAGAATTTTTGTTGCGCATCGCAAGACCACGGTGAGACTTTCCGTGAGAGCCAGAGGAGGGTGACTGGGCTCGTGTGCGGCTCGCCTGCCATTCCAACGAATCCCCATATCGTCCCCTACCGTCTGCTGTGGCAGGTTGAGGGCAGGTTGAGGGCATGTTTGGGGCAGGTTTGCGACGAGCAACAAAACTTTGAAAGTTGGGATAGAAGATGGGACATTCGAGAAGTTGACTCTTGAGTAAGTATATTTTGCGAGCAACTTTTCAAGTCTCTGTTCGCGAGCAATTTCCGAGTTTCTTTTCTTGATGTTGGGGGTTTCTGCTTTTCCTTTTCTTACCCTCTCCTTTTCCTAGCACAAAATCGCCTCAACATTGAACAAGCAAGCAACTTGAAACAAGCTTAGTGATTGGTCCTGACTTTGAAAGATCTTTGGTTTGTTTACTAGGCACGCCCACGGAGGTGCTTCAAGTAGTAGAGGTCAGTTTTGGATATTCTCAAAGATAGTCTCCAATAGCTTGAGTATTTTCCAAATTCAGGTTCAGAGCAAGAATTTGCTGAAGGTAGAAACGATGTAGTTTTTCATTACAACCAGTTACTGTTCAACACATCCGGCTACACATACACGACAATCTCGGAACATATTTCCATCTCAAACTCTCCATCTCTAGAAGCAAATAATATCGAATCTACCGCTTCCTCGACCCGGCATCATCGACTGCGGACCATCCGGATATTACTTCTCATATGCAACACCGACATGCTCGGAACAAACAGGAAAAGGAGAAATGAATCTCATTCGCAACCGTAGGAATGGGACGCCGAGTCTCTGCCGAGCCTGCTAGACTGAGGGGTCCAAATTTTGGGAAGGAAATCCCTGTCCTATTCGATATGCGAGAGCCAAGACGGATATGAGCCGAGATGCCAATTGCGTTGTCAGATACGAATGCAGGAAAGGATTTTGATGACGAGTCAATGAGTGAGATTGAAGGATGTGGGAGGGCTTGGATCTGCACTTGAGGGGTGTAATAGGAAGTCAGAGAGTAAGGTAGGTAGGTAGGTAGGTTTGCGATGGAATAGGAGGAGAAATGATTAAATTTTCAACATCTTGTCATTTCCAACTTCTCTTTTTCTCGTAATGCATTTAAGTTATCCAAACATCGAGTGCAGGAAGCAAATGGTATAACCCCGCACTCCAAAAAACGCCTTCTTGCTTTCTGATCTGTTCTTTCATGTCCTCTCCTCTTTCACTCGTCTCGTCTTCCATGCATGTACACCGGTACTCATCATATCCACGCTTCCTCCTCGGTTTTGCCTTCGTCTCATCTTTCATCCCTTCTACCGAGATCCTCTTGCCGTTTCCTTTCAAGACTTCTCCACCAGCTCCCTCTCCTCCTCAATGACCGGTAGTCCACCAAAACCCCACTCCTCAAGATTCGCCTCTCTCCTCCTCCTCTCCTCATCTAATACTCTCTGTCGTTCCTCATTCGCCATCCCCCTCTCCATTATCGCTTCAACACTCAACATAACACTCCTCTCCTCTTCCTTACATTCTTTCACCCATAGAGCTTTCGCGTATTCCCTCACAGCTAATGCGCCAACGAATTGGAGCACTGTTGCAGCAATAACACCCGCCGCCAACGTGAGTTGCGCTAATTCGATAACCCTTACACATCCTGCCTCGGACCAGTTATCGGTGATGGAGTTGTATTTGTATTTGGAGGGAGGGGCTTGCGTTGGCAAACCGGGCGAGGGTTGTTGGGATGTGGAGGAGTAGGTAGAGAAAGGGTTCGAACTCGGAGACGAGCAAAGGGTATCGGAGAATGTGTTTAGGAGGGTGAGGGAGAGGAGTCGAGGGATGGAACAGAGGATTGTGTCGAGGATTAAATAATTTGCGAAGATGGCTATTGAGAGTGCGTGTTGCTGTTTCTTGTCAGATTTTTGTCCCTTACTTCTTGTGTAGTAGTGGGACAGAGAGGGCCGAGAGAGGAGAGCTGCGAAAAAGAGGGAGACATACTCTCAAAGCACCAATGAATCCAAAAACACTTAATATATTTGCGAAATGGAGGTACCACCCGAAATTGTTGGCGAGGTGGAATGGATCATCTGGTAATTGGGCGAAGAGGACTGAAGAGAGGGTGTTGGAGGATAGGGTAGCGATTGCTACTAGGAGTGTTATTGTTCTGTGTAAACATGTCATGTCAGTTTCCTTTGTCCGAACGTATATATTTATAATTTCGAAGGAAAACAAAGAATAATTGAGGTGTACGGCATACCTTGATCTCGAAAGTCCCATTTTGAATTATATATTATGACAAGCAAAAAGTCGATTGAACTTTGGGCGGAAAACTCCAGGTCAGGATGATGATCATAAGATATCTCCAGTCGTACTGGCCTGCAGGAGGAAACGTTCCGGGACCGGATGAAGAGTTGGGATCGATTCGACAGCAGTTCCCCCAACTACGTGGAGATAGCTCCGATGCTTCCGGACGTGTATCGACCCAGCGATACTTCTCTCCCAATTCCGTCTATCCTTTCACTTAACAGTTCAGCTCACGCAATTCGCAGAATATATCCAGTAGCAGATATCCAGGCGTGAGAAAAGTGAACTACTTCGATACAAGTAGCAAGCCACAAGGGAGACCAGCTTATATGAGGCATGCACTCGTTGTTGATTTCTAACAAAGGCACATGATGACGTTCGGTAGTCAGACGAGGCTAGACAGCGGCCGAATGCACCATCTGCTACCTTGTAAGCAAAAAACACAAGTAGCGTGGTCCGAGAATGCCGAGCGCGAGGCTACCATTTGAGCTTGGCAATTTTTGGGAGGGGCAAGTCTTGGCTGATGTCGTTATTGGACGATGAGCAGGGCGAGGATTTTGAGATTTTGATGCTTCCGGGGATTGGTCGGTGTTGAGAGGAGAAGATGTGAGCTGTGATGATAATTGGTGGGGTCTGCAGCGGAGCGGAAAGTTTCGCTGCAGCAAGCATCGGATGTCATGGAGTTTGCGGACCAGGCGGAAAGTTGGTGAGGCTGAAAATACTTTGAATTCCGATGCGGGACTTAGCCGGAGATCTCGTCCTCGTGAGCCAAGCCTCTTGGAGAGTCTGGTCGAGATCTAGAACGGATGTTCCTGAGGCGGACATTGTGATACAGAGGCTATGATGATGATGATATCCGCGATCCGTTATCGATCCTGATTCCTCTGAGACATCCGAGACCGTGGCTCACATGTCAGCAGAAGAAGCAAATCTATGACTGGTTTTGGTGAAGGGGGGGGATATGGTTCGTCGACCTTTCTTCAAAACCAGGGCAACCTCAACAAGGTCTCATATTGAGCCGTGTCAACTGTACAACATAGTTCTCGAGCCACTCACACGCCTCTGCACTCACCATCAGCTTCAAGTTCATGCGTCTGGATTATCTGGAGATCAGGGCTTGATCAGTTCTGAGGACCTCCCTGCGAGAAACAAAGAAACATTCTTGGCATTCCAAGCCTTAAGTCCGATGACACCAAACTTTGAGTGCACACGGATGCTCGTCGCCGTAGTCCCTAACTGCTAAAGATCAAGGTCCGTCAAGGTTTGGGACGATGCGGAAGTGGCGTAATGCCATCCACGAATAGGGTTGCTTTAGCGAGGACGGCTTCGAATTTGCCCATGACCTTCCCCAGATTTGCGATAGAAAGAGAGACCTCTGTGCAGCCGGACCACGATCTCTGGTTCTTTGAAGTCGACCCCGAGGCCATGGCTGGACGGGAGGTCCTGGACGAACGGCGCGTGGTTCCTGCGGGGTATCGATCGCTGACTCGGAGGTATCCAAGATCCATCTCTTGGAACAATTGGAACAATTTCAGGGACGTCTGCAAATTCTCCTGTTCCCAAATTGGCTTCCAGGGGTCCAAGGAACTTTGTGATGCTGTATAATATGTTCACATAATTGTACATTGTCTCGCCACTTTGCGGAAGCATGCTTAAGCTCGAAACCGTTTCGTCTCAGACGCTTCCTGAATCTGATTGCAGGAATATCTGGAAAGGGGGTGGACCGGACGAGCATCATAAATAGCACGTTTCCCCATATTTGGAGACGTCGCCTTCTTGCTCTGGATTTGCACGAAGGAGCGTACCGGGCTTTGATGCTCGTGCCAGACTCACAAATGGTGGGTAGATGACTTGAATAATAAGCATGTCGCATTCCACGCTTCGGTGCTGGGTTCTGAATCAGATGTCTTGGGGTCGAGAAAAGCTGCTGAAGATCAATCTGTGTTCCCGTGCTGAAGAATCGTGGAGTCGACCGAGGGCATTAATGCGCTGGCGGTTATTCTTGTCACAAAGGACATTGGATGTGGACGATGCTCCTCCAAAGCGCACAAAGT
Organism: Phialocephala subalpina; assembly: GCA_900073065.1. Taxonomy (NCBI): domain Eukaryota; kingdom Fungi; phylum Ascomycota; class Leotiomycetes; order Helotiales; family Mollisiaceae; genus Phialocephala; species Phialocephala subalpina. Next base: position 319,080 of record FJOG01000022.1, on the reverse strand, counting down.
ATTGGCTGGCGCTCTCACAAAGAGATCGTGTCGATTTGGTGGATAAATGCTCGATCCAGTATGGTCTTTGGAAGACACCCGTCTAAGCCTTTGTAGAGAGCGGACCTGACCCCAAGGCCAATATTTGATTAGCGTGGAGTAGAATAGAAAAAGAAACAAGCTATTGTCGCACAAGGAAGGAGCGTGGTTGCAATTGCAGTTGCCGCTTGAAATCATATTTCAAGTTACAGTCCAAGTTCTCTGCTCCCGTCTCGCTCACTCATTCCGCTTTTCAGTGTTGCTGCCGGGCCTCGAACTAAACACACGCTAGCAAGGGCCTCATTATTCACGTCTATTGGAAGGGCAGCACATCGAACAAAGCAATTCCACTCCTCTCCTCTGCCCAATCTCAGCGAGTGTCCTATGTGCAGTCTGCGGTGCTCACCAACGGCCTCGTAGATATACTCAACGTCCCCTCACCTCCTCCGTCGACTTGCATCCTGGCCACAGCTGCAGCCCCTCGTCAACACGCACCGCTGCCAGACGCCCGTTCGTTCCAGAAGGGGGTGAACTTCTACGCCCGTCACGATCTTACCTACCTTACCTCTGCGAAATAGACAACGACAAGCCACAAAAGAAATTCACTCGTTTTCAGACCGTTAGACCAGCCTTGCACCAGAGCGTGGAATTCAGCTTTGTGCTGATTGTACTCTGCTACGGTCAGCAACACCTAGATCGAGCCGAATTTGACACCGACAATCACGACTGCTCATAGTCGTGAAGTTGATGGAGGGCCAGTCTTCAGCTGGTAATTCTCAGTATCAATATCAGTCTGCTCAGTGGTCGCGACTCGTTCGGCGCAACACGCTCGCAGATCCAGTTCCGATCTCCTCGCCGAGTATTGCGGTCCCAGCTCAACGGCCGTCTCAACTCGATCTCATTCCTATTCTGCTGCCGCAGCACTCGTCTTACCACCAGCTGCAGCTTGCACAATACAATAGACTCATAAGCACCGGAAGAACTACTAGACTAGTATCCTCGCCACTCCCCCCTCTGCTCTCAGCACAACATATTCAGGCTGTGCCTGGACCACGATCCGGCTCAACTACGAGTAGCGCAACCGCAACCACGGCAAGGAATAACAAAACTTCTTCTCGGGTTGGTCATGGGAATAAGGAATCACGAAAACCCAGCAAAGGAGAGCGCGCTCTCATAACAGAGAAGGAAACCGCTGCTAAGATGCCAGCCAAGAAATTGGAGCTGTCCAACCCGCTCCCTAGTCGACCTCTTCCGCAACACCAAACCTCCACAATCTCTCAGCAATCAAATTCTGTACCTTCTACGCCACATCAACATGCCCGGAAGTTCTCCTTCGAGTCTCGACCGCCATCACCGAATGCGACTAATGGCCACTCACCGCGCTCTGCGTACTCCGAATCGAATATCATACTCCCATCTTCGAGACCGATTCCAGGCCCCCGAGGCGGATGCCGGTATGAGACCGCTATGGCACATACAAAAAGGCGGATGCCTTATAGTTTAGGGGGTGAAAGGCTGGAGAAGAAGAACTTGAAGGAAATTAAGAGCAAGCTTTCTGAGGATGAAGAGAGGAAATTATCAACAGACATGCGTGAGCTGTATGACCGGTTACTACCGTCATCAGAGAGCGATGGGAAGAGAGAGGCACTGGTACAAAAACTGGAAAATCTGTTCAATACAGAGTGGCCGGGACATAACATTAAGGTGCACATGTTTGGATCGTCTGGAAACATGTTGTGTACAGATACATCTGACGGTTCGTCCCAAGAAAGAGAATTTGAGGAAATGGACGCAGCTAATAGTGGTATAGTCGACATCTGTATAACAACGGACTGGAAGGCGATGGAAGGGGTCTGCATTATAGCAGATCTTCTAGCAAGAAGTGAGATGTTTCGCAATGTCGTCTGAGTGGTACTGACAAGACTTTAGATGGGATGGAGAAAGTGATCTGCGTCTCGACTGCCAAGGTACCGATTGTCAAGATATGGGATCCCGAGCTACGTCTTGCGTGTGATATGAACGTCAACAATACCGCCGCGTTGGAGAACACAAGGATGATCAAAACCTACGTACAAATCGATCCGCGAGTTCGCCCTCTTGCTATGATCATTAAGAATTGGACAAAGGAAAGGATAGTGAATGATGCAGGTAAGCGCACATCTGCAGGAACTTTCTAACAGCATTGTCTCACATCCACACAGCTTTTGGGGGCACGCTTAGTTCGTACACTTGGATATGCATGATCATCTACTTCTTGCAGACTCGAAACATTCCAATCCTTCCCGCCTTGCACCAGCGACCTCACCTCAAACTTCCTGCGAAAGATGGAGTCCAAAGCGCCTTTGCAGATGACCTGAAGGCACTCAGTGGCTTTGGCAAGAAAAACAAGGAGTCTTTGGGAGAGCTTCTGTTCCACTTCTTCCGCTTTTATGGGCACGAATTCGATTATGACAAACTTGTTATATCTGTACGAAATGGCAAGGCGATAACTAAGGTGGAGAAGCAATGGCAAAACGCCAACAACAATCGGCTGTGTGTTGAAGAGCCTTTCAACGTCAATCGGAATCTGGGTAACACTGCAGACGACACCTCGTTTCGCGGATTGCACATGGAAATCAGGAGAGCCTTTGATCTCTTGTGTGAGGGAAAGCTGGAGGAGTGCTGCGAAACATACAAATTCCCAGAGGAGCAAGAGAGAGTGTGGGAGAGACCTCCACCCAAACCAAAACCTGTTCTACGGAGCACTTCTCAATCTTCAAGTAGAGGACGTGGTGGGGGCCACCGCAATGGAGGACGCCATAACAATAACCACAGTCGCAACGGAAACAGCAATCGGCGAGCTTCGAGCGGAGCATTCGATGCTCCCCCTCAATATATGCCAGGCGTACCCCTCAACATGTCCACTCAGGAGGCGTGGTTACAACAGCGAGCACAGGCCCAGCTACACAATGACCTTTACACAACGTACTCTGTTTTGCAGGCTCAGGAGAACAGCTTACGACTCCAATTGTATGCTCAAGGTCTCCAGCAGAGCCAAGCATTCGCTCAATCACAAGCCCAAGCCCAGGCTCAAAGCAATGGAGGCTCGATCAAGCAGCAGCAAGCTACAGATCGAAATCGGACAAATTCCTTCGACCAGCCACCATTGTCAGCGCCGATCCGTCCTGAGCATTTCTACTTCTATCCTCTCCAGTACCAGGCGGCATCGATGTACGGTTACCAGACGAGTCCAAGCACAGGTCCATCCTCGCCATCCTTGAGCTCTGCTGTGCCGGAACTAAGGAGGAGCATGCATAGGTCTTCTATGACGAACGGATCTGGCTCAAGTGTAAACCAGCCAAATGGTTCAACGCGCTCGCATTCTCAGCCTGCTACGCGGTCAGGGCCGTCCCCTCTAGGAATGCAAGGTGGTCAAATAGCTCATCCTGGGCTTGGTATCTATCAAGCCGTGCGACATGTCAGCGGGGTACCCATCAATTTCACTCTTGCAGATGAGAATCTAGAAGCCGGGTATGAGCCAAGCGTTAGCTCCGCTGTCACACCCCCTGAAGAGAACACACCCAAGGAATATGTCGGCTACTATGTCAGTGATCATACCCAGAGTCCGATAAGGAGACAGTCAGCTGTGCCGATGCCTATCCCCGCCTTCGGAGATGCGACCCGGTCACACCGTCGGCTATCAACAGATCAACTGCCACAGTCTATTTTAGATCGATTGAAGAGACCATCAAGATCACCCTCTCCTCTTGGGCATGATCGGTCTTATTCCACTGGCGCCCATTCCGCCCCAATAACTGCTGTCCCCTCCCAGCAAGGCATCTCTCACACCAACCTGAGGGCCTTCAATCACCACGGCCCAATGGTTGTCAATGGCTCAAATCCTGTCCCTGTCTCCATACCACACTGGCAAGCTTCGGTAAGTGAAGGGTCTATACCCGAAGATCGCGGCAGTGATGCCTTGAGCGGTTCCCTTGACTCAATTTCTCAAGCATCTGGTACAGGGAGCGATGCGTCTGGCGAGCAAGATATGTCGGGACAATTGACACCGCGGGATGTGCGGCCAGAAGGACGAGTCGACCAACCACTGGTTGTCAATGGATCATCTTCTGTGAAGAGTGAAAACGGGAGTCCGAGATCCAATCTGTCCAACTCGAATGGTGTGGTGCCGCAGCCAATTACGGTGTCAAATGGATACCTACCTCCGGAGCAGATGAATGGACCACCTCGATTATCTCCCAATACTCGGAATCGACTAGCCCGTCAAAATGGCGGCATGTCTCCCTTGGACATCGGAACAGGTCACAACGACCTCCTGCGGGAAGACCTCCCTCACCTATCTCCTGTGTATGAGACTCGGACACCTTCACCCACTACGAGTCGGAAGTTTGAACCTTTGGAGCGAAGAGCGAATGGATTAGGATTCAAAAACGTCGAGGGACAGCTTGGAGCATTAGACACAACTCACAAGCCTATACCCACTAACGGTACTCTGCAAGGCTCACCTGTCTCAAAATTGAATGGGCATACTAGGGCCTCGAAGAGCGAAGGTGCCTCCGGAGCATGGCAGAAGATCCAGAAGGGCAAGAAGAAGGGACCTGCAGAGTCGAGGAATAATGGCGACGTTCCAGCTCAAGGCGAAAAATTACCAGCTCAGGAGAGTGAGCGGAAGGGTGGATAGGAACCGCAAGCTTGCTAACGATGTCCCATACCAGCTGTCGGATCTTGACAAGTACACAGCCGTGCCGTCTCAAGAATGATGGGGAAGGAGTTGCGCTTGAATGTTTCTGGGCTCCAAACATGCTCTGGCTTAACCACAGAAACTTGTCCTCGAGGACCCTCAATTGGCCAATCACCAGGACTAGATGGCATTGCATCTAGACGACGGCGTTCATCTGATGTGTCTTTGACGCGTTTCAGCGATCTCTGCACTGTTTTTATATGAAAAGGAAAAGGGCGAAGGGGGAATGCTTTCAAGGGATATCGAGTGGGCATTGAAGCGTTTACGACCGATAGATTTCCTTCATGTCATCTGGAAAGCTGATGAACAGTTTTTCCAGACAAGTCGAATAGACCTTGAAACATCTCTCGAATCAGCGGAATCTTTTGTTTTGCTTGTTTTTACGTTGATGCATTTGCGAGCGGTCTGGTCTGGGAATGGTTGGTTTCTGAGTGTTCTCTTTGCGTGCGCTACAGGGCGGAGGCTCTTTGGGTTGGGCTGGTCTTGATATACATTTACATGCATGGGGTTCTCGAACTGGCATAAACCGCGTTGTTTCCTTTTTTTGCAACTGCACATACAGTGTGCTAGTTGCTTTGGCACGACCAGACCCTCCGGATATGAATGGGATAAAGGAGGAAAAGCGATGTTGTGAATTGATGGATGGAAAGGCGGCATCCGTGTATGTTTATAAAGTGGCGGCATGGACTGAAATAAATGGGTTTCACGAGATGATACAGCGATGAGGAGTCGATACCATGGGGCGGATGACTTTGATGCCCGTCTGAAAATAGACAACGGAAGATAAATAAAATGAAATATTAAAAAACATGGCTGGTCGTTGCTTAGTTCGACACGAATCGTCGACTGGTGTCAAATCCCACGGCCTCCTATTTTGTATATGCTGTGCTGTAAACCAGTCTAGACACTTCCCTGCCGCTCTAGTCGAGTCTCTCAAGTTCTTTGGGACATTATTGAACTACTTTGCTCGGTTTCAATAAGATTATCCATCCTCAAGTGGGACATTTTGAAGCCTCTTCTCTCAAGTCGAGCTCATGACTGCAGAACTGATGTTTGCATTGGGCTTCTTGCATTTAGCTTGATAATAATACTTTACCTCCTTCAAATTATGATCATCTCACCCAAGATTAGATTGCCTCAAACTCAACTCCGTAATTGAGGAGAAACACCACTCATAGATGTTTCACACGTGACTCTCAACACCAACCCCTGAAATGCCAAGAACATCTGTGCCATCACTAAACCCCCAACCTCGCGCGCGAATTCGCGACACCTCCTCTGTTTCAAGCTCCTGACTCTGCTCTCGAACCATGCTGTCCTGAGCTGTTTATCCGAGCTGGACAAGCTGTCTTGTAAGTTGTAAGATCTCTCTCTCTCTTCCTCCTTCCCTTTTGTTCTCATCTCCATAAACTTTCTCTCTCATCCCATCTCCTCTCTCGAAAGCTTCTTGAGTCCCTCCCTATCACACAAACCTTCCTCCTAACACAAGTTACCGCGAACTCGCAATCATGTCAGCAATATTCACAAAATTAACCACAAAGATCGCCCTACGAAAAGCCGGAATCCCATCCTCCTTTCCCTCCGACCCATTTGCAACCAATTCCTCTTCATCAAACCCCAAAGACCCCAACGCCCCCCAAAATTCCTCACCATTCGCAGGCGCACAAGAAGCATGGAAAAATATCCAAGTCCCAAAGGCGCTCAAAAGTTGGCAGACTCCTCCTCCGCCAACGATTGAAGTCGCGCCAGCACCTGTGATTGGACAGAGAGCGCCGGTTTGTCAAGGGGAGAATGGGAGAGGGAAGTTGGAGTTACCGCCGTTGGATGGGAGGCCGGCTGTGGTGGTTTTTTTAAGGCATACGGGGTGTCCTTGTTTGTTCCCCTTTTCTTCCTCCCCTTACTATTCCAGAATTCAAATGAGAGGAGAGACTGATGGTAGGAAATTATGAAGTCGCAGAAAAAACATTCATCGAAGCCCGCCGTCTAGCGAACAAATTCCCGCGCCTCTCCTTCATCCTCATCTCCCACGCCTCGAAAGCAGCGACTGATCGGTGGGTGAGTCAGGTTGGGGGTTTGTGGGCTATGAGTTTGGTGATCGATACGGAGAGGGAGGTTTATGCTGCTTGGGGTTTGGGTGTTAGTACGACGTACCATTTGTTGAATCCTTGGACGCAGATGGCGGCGAGACGGTTGGGGACTGAGGAAGGGATTTGGGCGAGGGAGGTTGCGGGGGATGGGTGTGCGAATAGGTGGGTTATTGGTGGGGCTTGGGGGGTTGATGAGGGTAAGTGATACTTTTCCCTTGTTTTGGGTCGAGAAGGTGAAGAGGAGGTGGAGGACACAACGGCTGCCGTTTTCCAACAAAGGCCGGAGGGCAGATGCCATGCTTTACATGGAGTAGCAGCTCGAAGATACCGAACGTACACTGCCATGCTGTACAGCTGCTCGATACCGAGAGCTGGACGATCAATTGCGCGGCACTCCTTGGAACCGACTTAAAGTGTTCGGGTTCTGAGAAGTTTTGAAGCCAAGTCATCTCAGAAGCTTTGCAACTTGCTTGACGTTGACGTTGACAGCTCTCAGCCTCAAGCCGCGAAACTCAATTGCTATATTTTCTCGGGACCGGAGCTTTCAAAGCTCAGCCCTGCGCACATCACTTTGTCCAGAACATTCTCGCTGACTTTTTCTTCAGTGGGGACGATCAGATACGGAGGCGCAAGCAAAACAGCAGACGACATCCCAGATCTAGTAGAAGCGTGCAAAGCGTTGGGAGCATACTGAGTAACTGAATCGTATGTTCCTCCACCACCTGCTTCTCCGGCCCTATTCCTCCACCCAATCTCTAACACCCAAAATAGATCCAAGACGCTCTCTCAAAATTTCAAATACAAGGATAACGAATATCTCTCCACCTCCTGAGCCCAGAAGCAAGTGGAGAATCTCGAAATGACGTCCCATCAATTTTTTGAAGTTTACACGTGATTATTGCGGATGCGTCGGGTGTCGAGTGGATCCGTTTTAGCTCTGCCGTTTGATCTAAAGGGTGTTTGTATCCACCTGTTGATCCACCTCTTTCTTTTTCCAGTTTTTGGTGCAGAGAAAAGTGGAAAAGCACTCGCGGCAATCTTCCACTACGATGCATCGTTTGCAGATAAGCTTTTTTCCGGCTTACTGCTTTGGACCAAGTGGTCCCTGAATAAGGAGACGAGTGGCCAATGATGGGGGAGAAGTGTTGAGGCTCTCATGGGTGCCCGGCAGGGGAGAGACGATTGAATCGTAATCTGATGATGGGACGGCAAGGATCCGTGTATTTTTGTACTTATTGCAGGGACGTCCCCTCTCCTGAGTACAAACTTTATTTGAGAGTTCGGTCCCTGAATTCTGATTAACTTTCCTATATTCTTGGTACGAAGTATACATTTATGTGGTAGTCACCTCACGAGTGATATTAGCCACATCACTGTCGTTCTCGATATCTACGAATTTTTCTTTCTGTTGGGTGTAGTGATTGACAATGGCGGACGAACAGAAAGATACGAGGCAGAGTGTGGAGGGGACGGGTGCTGGCAATGGAGGAGAAGCAGCTCCAGCTGCAGGATCGAATCAAACGAGTACGAATCGAGAAGAGAGGAGTGTTACACCTTCAGCAAGAGCAGTGGAAGCAGAAGGAATGGGTGCACAACCATTACACAGAGCAGGGACATTACCACCACGACATCAGGTTGGGGGTGTGGAGAATAATACCTCGGACTTCAATCGACGCCGAGGACGAACGATATCCTCACGACCTGCTCAGGGCCTCGACGCACCCTACCCATTATCCCCTCGCTCGCAGATATTCAAGAGGGCACCGGCTGACAGAGATGGAAGTAGGGATGCTGTTCCGGAGGGGAGGCAACCCAGTGGCAGCAGACCGAGAGGGAGCACAAATTCAGAACGACCACCGTTCACTTCGCCGGGAATGCGTCCTCGTATGAGCACTTGGAACGTTGGCGGCAGCCCAGGACCAGCTTTCTCGCGCCAACGAGGCAGTACACTCCAACGCAGGCCAACCATCTTGATTGAGCCTCCCGGGGGAGCCATGGCCACAGGTCGAGACTTCGATGCACAATCCGCGAACTTTACTCTTGCTGGTCAAGCAATCGGTACAGTGGCTGCAAATCAACCATACGTCGATCCAGGGTATGCGGACCTCAATCCAGCGTACGATCAACCAGTCAATTCACGTCCAGTCTGGGGTCTAGCTAAACCTCTACCCCGTGTCATTCGACCTGGTATGGTCCCAACTCGCAGCGAACTCAAGCTTCAAATCCCGGACGAAGAACAGCAAAGACAAGATGGAGCGAACGTGGACTTGGAGCAAGGCCGTGTTCAAGCCACTATAAACCCCAGCAAGATATCCCCACAACTCCAACAAGCACGCCAGCAGCGAGAAAACCGCATGCTCCAACGAGTAGGAACAGGTCTCTCCCCGGCCTCACCCTCAAACCAACGACCACCGAGTCTCTTCTCGCCCACCTCCCAAGCCATCGAAGAGGAAGAAGAACAAGATGTCGCCGAAGGGAAACACAGCGACCTCCCAAATATTCCTGAACAACCTACACCAGGTCCCACCCGTCCTGGATCTCCAGTCCAACAAGCCCAAGGACAAACACACGACGAGTGGCTGCCAGATGATGCCTCGTCGATTATGACGGCAAAAGAGCAAGACGACGCTCTAGACGGGGATTGGATCGGCGAAGAATTCCCCCTCAAAGCCTACGATCCCGAAACAGATGAAATTCACAACCTCCATACACATTGGTCTGTCATTCGTCTCCGATTCAGGGAACCGCTCGCAGAACTTCTAGCCGTGACCGTCCAACTCACGCTTGGATTCTGCGCTGATCTGGTAGTCTCTACATCAAACTCCAAAGCCGGCAACGAAGAAACAACAGACTGGGCATGGGGCTTAGCAACCATGGTCGGTATTTACATCGCAGGTGGAATTTCCGGTGCCCATCTCAACCCCGCCATCTCCATCATGCTCTACATCTTCCGCGGCTTTCCCCTCCGAAAAGTACCCATCTACATCGCAGCCCAAATCCTAGGCGCCTTTCTCGCTGGTCTTATCGCATTCGGTCTTTACCAAAAAGACATTATCGCCTTCGGTGGTTCTGATCTTGCGAATTCGGGGACATTGAGTGCGTTTATTACGTATCCGAGATATGACTGGATCGACGCTTCAACAGCATTCTTTACCGAGTTTACTGGGACGGCAATTTTGGCTGTGGCTGTTTTGGCGTTGGGAGACGATACAAACGCTCTCCTGGTGCGGGAATGAATGCTTTCGTCCTGGGCCTTATCGTCACCGTTTTATCAATGGCGTTTGGATACAACACCGGAGCAGCGATGAATCCTGCGAGAGACCTGGGACCTCGTCTTGCCTGCTTAGCAGTTGGGTACGGAAGCCAGATTTTTACAAACGGATACTGGATTTATGGGCCCTGGGTAGGAACGATTACGGGAGCGATATTTGGCGCGTTATTGTATGATGTGGCGATCTTCGTTGGCGGAGAATCACCAGTAAACTATCCACGGAAGAGGATGGTGAGGGCGGGAAAGAAGTGGAAGAGACGCTGGGCGGGAAGGCTGCAGAGAGGACGGTACAGGGTGCTAAGGCGGGGACGGCCTGAGGAGGAAGACGGGGTTGGAGTGGGAAGAAGTGTGAAAGTGATGGGGTAATGAGCGACCATGTACGATGAAGAGTTGGATATTTGCTTGGAATTGGAGTTTGGAGCGGGTGATAGACATTGGGTATAGATTAGATAGAGGCATGGTATTGGAGTAATATTATTTAGACCAAGATAGATGTTATATCTAGAAATCGACGTACCGTCAATGCGTTTTCTCATGTCAGTTCCAAAATAGATGGAAGATTTATGGTTAGGATGGACATTGACTCACTCCCCCTTTTTGCTTTCATCGTTCGCTTGTGAGAACGCCAGTTTCACTCTCAACCTCCATTATTCCATTGCATCAAGTTATGCAAATCACCCATACTCACTCATCCGTCGGTCAACCTCTCAACATACGCCACACCCCTGTCACGAGGCTTACAAGGCTGAGACACCAGGCAGAATGCTCGCTTCGGTGACGCCATGCATTTCATCCCAAACCACATCCAGGCCACAGCCTCGTCTTCACAATCAACAGAACTATTTTGAGTCACGGACAACAATCACTCACCGAAACCAATAAGTCAAGCCTCGTGACTCCGCCACGATTCCTATAAATTCATAATCGATGCTGAAGCCTCTTCGGCGGACACAAGGTCTTGCGAAACATATCTCTCAGACTTCTTCAAGAATACCTGCGCGATTTGCAGCTCTCAAGATGTCGACGTTCAAACTCCCAGACACAGACGTGGAAGTCAAACTGGCAGAAGGTCTGACAAAGGAAGAACTTCTCAACTTTCCAGCTTTCAAGGTCAGTTTGCTTTCTCAGCCTCGCCCTTCTCCTGATTCCCCTTGTCTCGTGACCCGCCCCCTCCCTCTCTACTTACAATACTTCCTATTTCTTCATATATTGCTCTTAGAAGTATTACACTTATGGTATCTACAGAACTGGCACACACGCCTCACCTCCTCCCTCGCCCTCCAACACACAAACAAATCACACCCATTCCACACCTTCCCCTACGCCCTAAACTCAATAACAATTCAATCATTCACCAAATTCTCCGCATCAAAGATTGGGTTTCTAAATCTCAATGCTTCGATCACTAATTCCAATAATGAGTATTTATCTGGGAGTATCTTTTTGAGAGGGCCGAGTGTTGGGATGTTAGTTATTTTGACTCCTGATGACTTGGAGGGGGATGCGAGGGATGGGGAGAAATGGGTAATAATGACAGTCCAACCGAGGATTGCGGCGGGGAGTGTGGAGTTTGTTGAGTTACCGGCGGGGATGGTAGATGGAGGATCATTCGGTGGCGCGGCAGCGAGAGAGTACGTTCCCCATTTCCTTCTCCCTTCCATCTCACTCCTTCACGTTCTCAAGAACCACTCAAAACTAATCCATCACAGAATCTACGAAGAAGTAGGCCTCAAAATCGAAGAATCCGAGTTAATCAATCTGAGTGAACTCGCCGGCCAAAGCCAACAAAGGTCAGATGAGGGATTACCAAACGCAATGTTCCCCTCGGCGGGTGGCTGCGATGAATTCATCCCGCTTTTCTTGTGTGAGAAGAAAGTCCTAAGGGAGGAGCTTGATAGTTGGACGGGGAGATTGACGGGGTTGAGGGATGAGGGTGAGAAGGTTCGTACCTTTGTTTCTCAAATTATCCGAGACTGAGTGAGAGAATTTGGCACTGACGATGTGTAGATCACGTTGAAGTTAGTGAAGTTAGAAAATCTGTGGAGGGAAGGAGCGAGGGATGCGAAGGCGTTGGGGGCTTGGGCGTTGTATGATGGGCTGAGGAGGAGTGGGAAGTTATGATTAGACAGTCAGGTTGGCCCGGCCTGCTCGTTGATTTAGCGGGATGTGAAGGTATAATCAGCCAGGGGAGGCTAGGTTGCTCGTTGATTTAGAAGTAGCAATTCTATACTTCAAGGATTTCTGCCACTCGAAGTCTTCATCATTCGTTTTCGCTCATTCATCATGACCGTTCTCTCCATGAAAGTTCTGCGAATAGAGACTATCTAACATCCTTTCTCAACGCCACAGAACGTTCTAGTTGTCTAGTCCATATTAGGAGCATCTCCGGGAAAAGTCCTCAGCGGCATCTACAGCTTCCACCGCTTCGCCAACTCAAATCCCTCAGCAATCGTAGCAACTCTAGCATCCATAGCATATCCCTGAGCTTCCAATTTCTTCAACTCAGGATAAAAGTCCTTCAACGGAATCGTAAAGACCTCGATGAATTCATTCTCCTCCAATTGCGGCTTTGGGTTCTGGTTCTCAGGTAACGAGAGGTCAATTGTTACGTGGATCATTCGGAGGTTTGTGTTGCAGAATCCGGGATCTATCCCAAAAGAAAACAGATGTTAGTTGGTGAGGATTGGATAGAGGGGGGGAAGGTGAGTTAGAGAGGAAGGCCTACTGGCAAACGAACCATTAAACATAACAGGCGTCGTCTCGCTGACCTTTCCGATGTAACCCGTCTCCTCCTTCAACTCTCGAATGGCAGCTTCTTCAGGCGTCTCTCCTGCATCGACAAGACCAGCTGGAACCTCAATCGTAACCGCATTAATCGGGGGCCGGAATTGTTTCTGCAGGATGATTTCGGGGCCTGCATGTCATATCTTAGTCCAATCTCAGGTATGGGTTTGTGGGTGTAAGGAGGATGGGGAGGTACCAGTAGATTTGTCGAGAATAGCAACTATGCCTACGCCGTCGATTTCAGAGTTCTTGGGGCGGGTTGGTCGTTCGGCGTGCTCCCAGTTTCGCTCGGTGCCGGTTGGGTCGGTATATGTTGTTCTGTTGAGGGATGTCAGCGGTGCTTGCTGACTCTCGGGATAGAAGGCGCGGACAGGATGAGGCGAGTCCATCTTGCGTCTTTGGTGTCCTGAGGCAAGTCTGTTAGTAGAGGTCCATAGCTGTCAGAGGAGGCTGGTGGGGTAATTGAGGGGTAGCTTGGAAGATGGGGTACGAACAAGAGGCTCGGTCTTCAAGACCTTTGCGTCGCCGGGGTTTAGATTGCTGGACATTGTGGTGGTTTGGTTGTACGGCGCGAGCTGGAACTAGGTTGGGAGATTCGTGGTAATTTTGTAGAGATGAGGTTATGTACATTGAAGCCTCGCGACGCGTTGTTCCAGATTAGGCAAGACGCGAGACAGGGGTCGAAGCTCCCCAAGCTCCCTTTCTTCGTCAAAGCGTCTCACATCAACACAAAATGTATTTCAAGCTTGATGATTGAAGCCTTGGATTTGCGTTAAGCAACTCTGGGTATTCTGCCAGCAACTTCTCAAACCCCTGAGCCATTGATGAGTCTCATCTTTTACGACCTGACCATACCTCCAAACCGTTGTACTGGAACTACCCAATCTCACTTCATATATTCTCCCTCTCTCCGTCAATCGGTCCCATGGCATCTCAACGCAGACCTCGCGAAGATGATGTCGAAGAGGTGCAATTTCTCAGTCTCCCGTATAAGCGTCCGAAGAATGCCAGAACTGCTGCGCTCGCTGGATTGAAGAAGCTTGTCGCGTCAGATTGTCAGTCAACAAGAATCGCCGCTATTTGGAGTCCTTAGTCCCGAACTTAGGAAGATGATATTCGACCTGGCCTTACAAGCAGTGTGGCACGAACCAATGGATAAGGCCGAATTGATTGCGGCACTGCGGAAGAAGTATGAACCAAAGGAACGTGTATACTGCACGGTCGATCAGCTCTGCTTCGAGCATGTCGATTGGTATACCTAGAGTCGAAGTTTGTTCCCGTCCATAATAGTATCCATCACTTCTACAGGTTTCGCTGTACGCAATTCGGAGGATTGCCGAATTCTGGTAGGTCTGATCTTTGTGTTCATCTAAGCTCACTCTTGTACCATTGCTTGTCTGCTTCACTGTAGATATCTGACAATGATTATTCCAGACGTACCTCACTGCGGGGAAGGCAAAACCGGTATCAGGTCAGGCCAGTCATTCATGCGTCGGCGCCAGTACACCACCTTAGCATGTCAGCGAAAATTCAAACCGAGGTTCAACAAGTGAGCCTCTACGATGCTGGCCGTCAAACCTATCTCATGGGTCACGATTTCTAGGGCATAAAAATTCGTCCACGTCGAGTCTTGATCGCATGTCCGATGAAGGACTATTCGAGGGATACGACTAAGCAAAAGAAAAAGAAAACAGCCTGGCACGATACACTAGAGGAGGTTGTGTTAAGAATTGATGTACACCCCAAGCATCGAAAAGAATTTGAAAGGGAGCCACCACCAGAACGTTCTATCATTAAGATTGGAGGGGGAGCTCTCACGCTTGTGGACGCTAAATCAGGCGTACCGGGAACGTGGAAGAGCTTGGACAAGAAAGGCAATCATGTCGAATGGCATTCAGTCACAAATGTGTGGAGAGCGTAGACTCTGTTTTGAACCATATGTGATTGAAGCATTTATGTCACATTCAACCATGGAGCGAGGGAAATTTAGCGCGCTATTTCAGCAATTCCAAGTTACTACATCAAAGTCCAACTTACTATCATGTCTCGAGGATAGAAAGGAGATATTGATTGTTCCACATGGCACCCGAGATCTAAGGTAGTACTACTCACCTTCCAAAGAAAAGCGACAGGCCAACTCCTTGGAAATGACTTCCAGTATCTCAACACAGCGACGCACCACAACCTGCAGAAACCACCGGATTGGATTGGAATACAAATAACAAAATGCCCTCGATGATTCAACGCCTTCCGTACATTGAGAGTTCATGAGGGATTATTCCCGATTAGGCAAGGACGCGACAAGGGTCGAAGCTTCCGTCTCTTTATAGGAACTTCTCACATCACCACAACAGACACAACAAGTTCTCTCTGCTCGTGAAGAAGCTTAATATACATCCTTTGAAGAGTTCCCAATAATCGATGCATTCTCCTAACAAACCTCGGATCTCTGAGCAATTGTCGAGCCACGTTCCAATGTTCGAAGCATCCAAACCACACCTCCAAACCAGCGATATATTTTTGAATAACCCATCGGTCTGTCACATACGACCATAGCTCGAGTAGAATTGGGCATCCCGTCCGCTCTGCCATACACAAGCCTCGAAGCGGTAGATCAGTAGTTGAGTGGGTGACCATCAGCGAATCCCTACTGTTGTATGTTTTTTGCATTTTTTAGTTACGCGAGGTTGTGGATCTTTTCTAGCGGTGTGTAGCCGACCCTGTGCGTCATTTGTGTGATATCAATGGTTAAAGATTCTAAGATGCCTTTCCTGCTTAGAATATGCTTCGTTTTTTTAGAAATTGCGAATTCTTTTTCGTTTTGGGTGTTTGTTTTTGAGGTGTTCTCCGTTGTACTGAATGAAGCCCATGCTCCTCCGTTCCCCTCCCTCCCATCTTCCCAACAGTTTGAGGATAGAATGAGGCAGAAGTGTCCGTAGAATCTCTCCTACTTCCATGGAGTCTATGCATACCCCTCGAAGGGACCATCCAGACATTATTAAAAAATCTTTTTAAACAAATTCAGCTTTATTCACCAGCCCTATCTTAGACCGTGGAGAACAACGTCACACTGAGAGCTGTCACCGCTGATTAACGGAAGAGCTTCTTAGCGTATCGTCAAGGGCATAGTAACGACAATATCGAAGCCAGAAACGAGATGCATATCTTGACAATAGCGTCCATCTTCCATTCCGTTAATCTTTGCCTCCTAATTCACGGGCGACATATTTCGAACAGAATCTGCGAGCTGGTGCTGGCCATACATGCCATTGCTGGGCCCCAATTGTATCAGTAATGGCTCAGCCAAGTCTAGTATAGCTCTCCACATGCTCATCTTCCTGCCTTGTCAAACAAGCGGACTGTACCTTGTTACTTCGAACCACATTAAGAGCAAGCTGACCGACTAGATCATCTGTAGACTGATGATTACGACAAGAAGCTCCCACGGCCCCCCATTGGTAGTTATGCCTATCAGGGACACAAATGACCTAGCTGGCAAAGAATTGATCTATGGGTACTAATGAGTTTCCTCTGGTTATATTGGCTGGATAAAAGACGTTTTCGTAGTAAAATATATTCAAATGATATATGATGTGGGGATGAGTCATAACGAACTCTTACATACAAGCAGGAGGGTGCGGACCCTATCAGAAGACGAATAGCATCGCAATTGCTTTTTGGTAAATTCAGGTACGGGGCCTCCGAAAGCATTGGAATTAACAAAGCAGGGTCAATCGAAGAGTTGCCAGTAGCAAGGAGATTGCTTACTGTGGATGTATTGAAAGGAAAAGAGCTATTGATTACGTTGATCGCGATATCGAGCAAATCGATAAGTCCTTTCTTTCCGTCATTATCGGGCTTAAGTCTTGCAAACGCTCTTTGTTGCGTCGAAATATTGCCATAAATTCGAGTTTGGTCGTAACCGCCAAAGTAGAGAGAACCTTTGATCTTCGATTTTACAGACCCAATGTGTAATCCGAGAGAGTTTGAAGGCGTCAAATTTGCGGCCTGTAGATAACCCGGTGTCAGACTTCCGTTGACGCTAGGCTGGCCCGGCTGCGCGAAGCTTTGGTTCACAGTACCCAGATAACCCAAGCCCAGTGTTCCTACTCGTAATGCTTGGACAGAGATAGAGAGCAGCGAAATCGTCGTGAACGGCAATGGTTACGTTTAGCATAGTGGTCGTGTTTCTGAGGCCATCCGATGTCCTAATATTCATCTGATCCAATGCACCAATTCCTTGTGTACCTTGGACTTGAAGGCCGCCATGCGAGTAATCGGTAGCTGCTGGGAAATGTATAATAGCTTCTACGGCCGTGGTTGAGCTCTCGATAGTGTAAAGCTTACCCGCCGAGGCAAAACAAGCGTTTGGTGACAGAGTGACGTTGGAACAAATCCTTGGTGCCAAGAGGTGCGAGCGAAAGGTTTCTCCAGGATAGAGAGCAACTTGTTGCAGGGGATTCTAATGCCGATTTGCACCGCTTGCCATGGTCCATCTGGCCCAAAGCTCTTACTGGACCAGGTCATAGCAAGCGGTAGTGCGGGATCTGCTGCAAAGGCTCGAGCGACGAGTGGTCCAAGGATAAACAAATAACAGAGCTGCGTCATGACTGCTGTATAGCAGTACAAGCAGGATCAGACTTAGCTAAGATCTTACAACACAAACAACAGTAACTCTAGGGAGATTGGCGATGAAGAATAGTGCGAGGCAAGGAATGAAAGATGGGAGATATTATTGAGAAGAGGAGCCGATGGCACATATTGTCTCCAAGAGGTAGCCCACCAGCAGCCATCGCATCGTCTGAAGCCAAACCAACAATCCAAGCGCTGCTGATACTGGTTCCCGACGCTGTGGATGAAGCAAAATCAACCGAGATTAGCAGCGCGGATAGACTGACTGAGTCGCCCGATTCGGGATCGATTTTATTTGATTGGAAGTTTGCTCGCCCCTTCGCCTGCAGAAATGTTGAATGCAGTTGGTGTTTCGGCGCAGTCTCTTGGCGCCTATTCTCTCTATTATTAGAGAGTCCTCCATATCGAAGAGTTGCACCTCCCCCTCCCCTGCCCCCCCAACTGTAGAGATCAGCCGAGGCCCACCAAATGCAAGGGATGGGGGCGTTGGATTGCGAACTCTTTTATGAAAGGGCCGCTTTCCCCAAAATCAATTTGGCGATGTTCAATTGTCTCTCTTCTCCAACCATCGCACGCCACACGTGACGCGCCGCACGTCCTGGATTTTCCTTCATCTTTCTTCAATTGTGATTTCAGAAGCTTCAGATTGGAACTGCTACACTTAACTCTCAAGATGTATACATCTATCTGCCTTCTCTCCTTTCTGCTGGTTTCTCTTCACATCACGGTGGCGACCGCCCATCGCCTGGCGTCCCCGTCAGACACAACACCACGTCTCCCCTCATATCAAAAACTACCACAACGCCCGACCTCATTCTCACCACCCTCTCAACATCCCATTTTGACTTATCTACCAACACCTAACGAGCCCTCCCCTATCCGCGGCACAATCAACGTACCCTTCTGTAGCCTCGATCAACCAATCCCCGTCACCTTTTCCCTCTCATCACAAGTCTGCGTGCCTTTAATCTCCGAAATTCCGTATATAATTGCGGACCTCTCTCAACAATATCTCTCCGAACACCTCAACGGGATCTCGTTCCCCTTCTCATCCGATCTACAGACGTCTCCGCTTCCAATATACCTCGTAGCAAATATCACGGAACAACTCTACCGCTCAAAGTTCGTGCTCAGCTTATCGCTTAAATTATCACCATTCGAGTATGGTTTAAAAGGGATAAGAACACCGAGGTGGCGGTCGATTATAGAGTTATTAGAACAGAGTGCGCAGGAATTGAATAAAGGCGCGAAAAAGAGAAACAGCGCGGGTTTAGGGAGCGTGCTGGTGCTTGAGGTGGACATAGAGGAGGTCCATGTACTTGCTGAGTGGAGGCTTTGGAGGATAGTTAACGAGTTGGCTGTAATGTGCGAGAGTTGATGGGTCTTGTTTCATTTGTATACAAATGTTTTCTTATAATAATAACTCATTACTAAAAGCTGACTGTTTTCTCAATTTCGAAGGTACCGTCGTGCATCTTGCACGACTTGCCAAACAGGCTAGCGTACCAGTTCTACCTAAGACCATGCCATTAAAACACATAACGAGAGACTTATACATGCTTTCGAATCACCTCATCGTCAATGAGATTCAAGTATATAGCTTCTGGTCGCAAAGAACGATGCATTGTGGATGGACCACTAGGTCAATGGGTTTTGCTGGATACAACTGGAGGTAGTGATACTTTTATTGGAGCTTATGGAGTGGAGGTTTGCCCGTCAAGCACGACTTGGCCTGGATCCCAACATGGCGAGGGCAATTGACTGGGGTTTCAAGGCGGCCGGAATGTGCGTTGGACATGTTGGATCAATACCTGGAATTCCGCGGAGGGTTGAAGTTGAGCTGGAGACTTTCACTGATCCCACAAAGTAGATCAACCGACAGGGAGACGCCAGCTACGGACAAGGCAGGTATGATACGACAGGCGCATAGCTTCCTCAGTTGGGGAGTATGGAGTCGAGTCTGAATTTTGAATATGATTCTGCATCTAAACCCAAAAGCTTCAGAAAATATCTTTCGCACAAGTGCCAAACATCCGAAATAATCTCCAGCCCAAATTCGATCGATCCTTTCACTCGAAAGTCGCCGGCCGTACTCCGTACTAAGATGTGAGGTCGTTCACTGAGGACGCCGACGACGCTGATCGAGTCGCACTTGTAGCCGAGGATTGTTCGAGCTCAAAGTTGATATTTCCCAAGATAAATTTGTACTGCATTATTGAGATCGCAGAAATGCATCAAAGTCACGAGAAAATTGAGTTGCTAGTTGGCGCGTAGATCCCTGGAAACAGCACAGCTTCGAATCCGACTGGAAGCCAATCGGTGCGCGAGGCAAACTCCCCATAATGCCCATGCGATCATCGCGATTATCGCCATCTATCATTGCCACAATTACCGGACGATTGCCCGATATCACCGGGGTGGAGAATGCAGCGAAGGTTGTAATATGCTGTCGTGTAAGTGGGAGGCACCATGGGAGACAGAAAAGTAAGCTGGAATGGAAACGGGTCGAGGCGAAGACGGAGTGTTTAAGGTTAGCTCAAAGAAAGCTCGTGTCCGTGGCACTTGCTAACCTTAATTATACCGGATTTCCCCTCACCAGTCCTCGCAGCCTCCCTTACCCACTCCTTCGTTCTCCTCCTACAACGTTACCTCGTCTAAATGACCATCGCAATTTGACCCTGATTCCTAGATCTATGGAGCTCCACGCTCGAGAATGCGCGCGGCGCGTCGTGCGGGGAGAGAGAACCGCGATACGAAAAAGAAAACGCGTTGTTCCGCTGTGAAAGGCACAGTTGGTTACAAAACAATCTTCCACGATGAAAACCAAGCGCTCCTGATTTAGATCATCAGCACTCGATACCAGAGACAGTATTTTCCGCAATCAGCCCTGGCTATCATCGAGATGTGGCTATCGCGGGGGTTGGTGCTTCTTGCACTTGTGCAAACAGGTTTCGGATTGCAGAACTGGAACATCAGAAGGGAATCGGTGCTTCTTCAGGATATAGTCAGTGGACAAGCAAGGGCCTCATTGCACGAAACTCACATGTTTTAGGTGACTTACGATGAACACTCATTGCTTGTTCATGGACAGAGGATCTTCATTTTTGGTGGGGAGTTCCATCCCTTCCGACTTCCAGTCCCAGATCTATGGCTTGATATCTTCCAGAAAATCAAAGCAATGGGATACAACACTGTCTCATTCTACGTGGACTGGGCACTCATTGAGGGAGAGCCTGGGGTTTACCGAGCCGATGGGATCTTTGCCCTGGAACCGTTCTTTGAGGCAGCAACCACCGCTGGTGTATATTTGATTGCACGGCCAGGTCCATACATCAATGCCGAAGCTTCTGGAGGAGGGTGAGCCAACGAAATTACCATTCACATCAGAAACTATTCTGACCATGTTTTCCAGATACCCAGGATGGCTACAACGAGTTCCAGGCCTTCTTCGAACAAAAGCTACAACCTATGTTGAAGCCACGGCACTCTATGTCAAGACCGTTGGTGAGGCCATTGCCAAAGCTCAAATCACAAATGGAGGGCCGGTGATTCTCTTCCAGCCTGAAAATGAGTACTATAATGCAAATTTGAATGCTGGTACTTGCGACAACTATACCTCATATGACAGACCTTATAATGACTGCGACGCCGATTATATGCAAGGCCTTCTTGACATGTACCGAGCTGCTGGTATTGTCTTGCCCTTCATTGACAATGACTCAAGTGCTCCACCGAAGGGCGGGATCTTTGCTCCTGAATGGAGGATCGACAACTCTTCAAAGGGTGATGTCGACATCTGGGGACACGATTCTTACCCACTAGGTTTCGACTGTTCCAATCCAACTGTCTGGCCAGATGGATACCTATACACCATTGGATACGAACGGCAACAGATATTGAGTCCCTCAAGATTCGAGGCTATCACTGAATTTCAAGGAGGAACTTTTGATCAGTGGGGTGTGAGTTTCCAACTTTGAACCGGTCTTATGACGCTCTAATTTGAAATAGGGTACTGGCTATAAGAAATGTATTCAGATGTACAACGAAGAGTTCGAAAGAGTGTTCATGAAGAACAACTTTGCTTCAGCCCCTGGCCTCATCAACGTTTACATGACTTTTGTAGGGGTCATTCTTGCTTTATCAACTATGTAACTGACCCTTAACTCTAGGGAGGTACTAGCTGGGGCAACATGGCATGGTCACAAGCCTACAGTTCTTATGACTATGCTTCAGCAATCGCTGAAGATAGGACCTTGACCAGAGAGAAGTACTCCGAGCTAAAACTAGAAGCCAACTTCTTGCGCGTCACCCCAGCGTATTCCAATTCCAGTGTCCATAATCTCACGACAGAACTCTACACCAACAATGCAGCAGTCGCTGTTACCCCACTAATCGGAAATGGAACGTCCACCAACTTGCACATCATGCGGCACTCGAACTACTCGGAAACATCTTCCCTGACTTACAAATTTATAGCTAATACCACTAAAGGATACTTTACTGTGCCCCAATTAGGGGGAAATCTAACCCTGAGTGGGCGAGATTCAAAATGGCACGTGACCAACTATCAATTTGGCTCTCACAATTTGATATATTCTACCGCAGAAATTTTCACCTGGAAGGAATATGAGTCTATGACGGTGCTTATTGTTTATGGTGGTCCCAGAGAGACTCATGAGATCGCAATCTCTACGCATTTGACAAGTAATCAGTTGGAAGGTCCCAAAATCGGCACTGCGTCTGGCAATGGTAGTTTGATCCTCAATTGGGAAACTTCTACAACGCGACGTGTCATTCAAGTTGGCGATATATTTGTTTATATCCTCGATCGAAATTCTGCATACAATCTTTGGGTCGTGGATTTTGAGAGCCCTGGGTTATGGGGAAATTATAGTGCAAATGTTGGAAATACCACTTCTGTCATCATCGACGCCGGCTATCTTATCAGAAATGCGGTCGTCAATCGAGGTGGCCTACATATCGAGGGAGATCTTAATTCTACTGTGCCACTGAACATTATTGGAGCTCCGGAGTCCGCACAAAGCCTTTTTTTCAATGGCGCAGAGCTCGCATACTCCTCGAATCCAGTCACAAATGAGTGGTCCACAATTCTAGAATACGAGACTCCCGGTATTGAAATCCCAGATCTGGACACCCTCGGATGGAAATTCATCGACAATCTCCCAGAACTCCAACCAGATTACGACGACTCTCTTTGGACACCCGCTGATCACACAATTACCAACAACACGCGGCGTCCCCTCCTCACTCCCACCTGCCTCTTCGCGAGTGACTACGGCTACAACAGCGGCGGGGTACTCATTTACCGTGGTCATTTCGCAGCGACTGGCAATGAGACTTCCCTCTGACTTGCAACTCAAGGCGGCATGGCATACGGCAGCTCCGTCTGGCTAAACAGCACCTACCTTGGATCCACTGTCGATTCGCCTTCCTACACCCAACTCAACAACACCTACAATTTCACTACCTCTCCTGGCAAAAGCTACGTGTTCACTATTCTTGTCGTAAACATGGGTTTTGAAGAGAATCCCGATCCAGGAGCGGATCAAATGAAAGAACCACGTGGTATTCTAGACTACGAATTCCCTGGCCGTAATAAAGACGCTATAACCTGGAAACTCACTGGTAATTTTGGGGGCGAGCAGTACCCAGACAAAGATCGAGGGCCCATGAACGAAGGCGGATTATTCGTGGAGCGGCAGGGCTTCACGCAGCCTTTCCCCCCAAGTGAGGACTGGGAAGTCTCTGCTCCAACTATTGGGATCGGTGAGGCTGGGGCTGGATTTTGGACTGCTGGGTTTGAGCTCAATTTGCCATATGGTTATGATATTCCTCTCTCGTTTGATATTGAGCCGTCAGTCACAAATGGGACTCTGGATGTGTTTAGGGCTTGGATTTGGGTCAATGGGTATCAGTATGGGCGGTATATCAATCATATTGGTCCGCAAACTGATTTCCCTGTGCCTCAAGGTTGTTCGCCTTTTGACAATGTATTTGTGGTTTTTCTGCTAATATAATATATAGGAATTTTGAATTACCATGGGATGAATTGGATTTCGGTCGAGATATGGGCACAGCAGGAAAGCGGGGCGAAACTTGCGAACTTCACGCTCACAGCTGGAGTTCCAGTTCTCACGAGCCTGAAGACCCCCGGAATGGCGCCTATGCCAAGCTTTACACCTCGGTTAGGGTCATATTGAGGAGCGACAATCTCTACACAGTTGCACGGGACGAGAAAGAGGACTTGAGATAAATTCTTAGAAGTCAAATGCCAGCCCACCCCTGCCCCCAAATTCCCATGAGCCAAACGACAGACCCTTCATCCCATTCTAGAGAACCCTGTAGCGTGCCGATTCAGGGATTCTCCCCGGAGTGAGGGCGGGGCCACTTTTACCTTCCCAGCCACCACACCGTCTCCGCACCTTCCGGACCTGCATTATCAGCACTTTGTAACCGATATCTGGTATCTGCGAATTATTTGCAGAAGCAACGTTACACGATCCGAACGTAGCTCGTCGGATATGCGATGCGGGGATGTGTTGAATGAATCTCAGCCTTGCAAAATTTTAGTAGCGTGATTACTTTTATATGCGTGCTCATATTTGTTTTCAGCCTCTCGTTAGACTTCTACTCTCCCTGCCTTTCTCACTCTCAACCGGATTCTTGGGTCCTAATCATCCAGCACGCCAACCATGAAACTCTCCTTCCTCCTCCCAGTCTTCGGCCTCCTGCCTCTAGCCCTAGCCCGGCCTCCAACTTCAAAGACGGATTACACGCAAGCATCGACAGAGGTATTATCAAAGTTGATGGAATACTACTACGCCTCACCAAATGTGACAGCCGGACTCTTCGACCAATCTGTCTCGCCGTGGTGGGAAAGCGGTAGTATTTTCGAGGTAAGTCTCCCTCATTCAATTACGTGGAATATACTAACCAAAGGTGTGGATATAGACGTATATGGACTACGCCAAATACACTGCCTCAAATCAATTCACGGAAAAGGTTGGAGAGGCACTGGTGATCAACTCTTATGATCAAGCACATGACTTCTTCGGCACGAATCACTCATACGTGAGCTTAGTTGTCGGAAGATGGAACGACGATGTTGAATGGTACGCGCAAGCCGGTATGTCCAACTTCTCTCCTTTCATAGCCTGCACCTGATTGACAGAAAGAAAGTCGCGGCTGGCGGCGAGCTTTATGGACCCAAAAGCTTCATGCCTGGTCTCCCCAGACGCGGGAACGGGACATGGATTTCCCTAGTCCAACGAACAATCGACGAAGTATACTCCTATCACACCTCAGACTGTGGAGGAGGAATCTATTGGGTTATATCTCCCCCTTCCCCCTTCACCTTTCCCCATCTAATTACGTGCACAGTCGACCGATCCCAGCCAGTATTCTACTTACAAATCGGGCATCACGCAATTGAGCTTCATTTCCTTGGCTTCCAGAGCTTACTTGATGACTCGAAATGAGACGCTCCGCGCTATCACAGAAGAGTTGTTTAACTGGGTTGTTTCGTCCGGCATGGTGAATCTGACTACGGGGTGGGTGGGGGATGGTGTGGATACGGTGGCTTGTGCGGTGCATACTGATCAGTGGAGCTACTCTTATGGCGTTCGTCTTCCTTTATTTTCCTTTTCTCGTTTCTCTCGGCCGAGGTACTAATTTGAATTGGAATCCATAGCAATTACTCGGCGGTCTCTCATTCCTATACCGCGCCACAGGCAACACCTCATATCTCGAGTACACAAAGCCAATCCTAGCTACGGCCATCAGCAAATTCGCACCAAACGGTATAGCGACAGAGCTCTGCGAGGCGGATGGGAGCTGTAACCAAGACCAGCAAGGCTTTAAGGCGATATTCCTGCGGCAGCTAGCGTATCTGTATCAAACCACGGAAGACACCGCTGTGAAGGGCTCGATAGCGGCGGTGGTGACTCAATCTGCAACAGCGGCATTGGAGACATGTGATAGGGGCTGGAATTGCACGGGTGGGTGGACAGCGAACTCGACGGTTGATTATCCGGCTTTTAGAAGCACGCATTTGGTGGGTGCTACTTTGGTGGCGGCTGAAGGAATCTCTAAATGACTGTAACTGAGGTTATAGTGATGGAAATCTATTCATGCACAGAAGCAGTTTTGAGGAAGGGGTTTTGACTTGCAACACGTGACCCTAGATCACAAAAACCTCCACAGAAACCCGCAGGAATGCGTCCTCGATGTCTATAGGTCTAAATAATTCCTACTGGGAGGAACAAAGATCGGAGCTACAAGTACAGGGAGCATCAAGTAAGGGAGGCACGGCCCGTTTAGATGGTGACATACGGATACGTGATCTAGAAGCCTGCCACGATTTTTATCTTCTAGTAGTAGGCCTTTTTCACCTCTCACTTGCGTACATGAATTTAGCTTCAGGATATGGCGGTACTAGGAAGCTCAACTGGATAATGAATAAGCGTATATGGCATCGACCGCAAAAGAATAATCATATCGAAGGAGGTGGCAAACGAGAAGCCACCCACTCCTCCGGCACTTCATCAGTCTGTCGAATGCTTCCAATGTTATATGCACGCTTCAGGTTAAAAATTTATACACGAGGCTGAACAAAAAGGCGTGCTCGACGATCGAAAAACCCGAGTAGTGTATTGCTAAATCTTTGTTTCCGGATCCTGGGAGCTAACTACTGGATCCACGATCTGATTTTGCCGTATCGTAGATTGAGGAGAATTGGGCTATCTCAACAGAGTCTCGAATGACTCCAGCATCAAATGTTCAAGTTCTTACAGGAATCTCGAGAATGAAATCCTAGTTTCGAGAACGGAAAAATAGTATCTCGGTTCTTATAATTATCGTCTCCTTTCTGAATCAGTTTTCAATTCCTTATAATTCAAGCATGCATGGCGGAAAAGAGGTAAGACGATTGAGTTGGTCAATATCATACAGACTTCAGTGGGGAAGCGACAATCAAGACGAATAGCGACCAATTTGGGTGATGATGTTGACGTTCAGAGGAAGCTCTACACACGCAGTGCGTGGGCCTAGTCCCACCATAGGGTGCGTGAGAGTCGTGAATCCTAGTACGCTAATTAGTTCAAAGTCCCCTGCGCAAGTTAGACTTTCACATACCCCTTAGCACTAACCGCATTCGTAGGGTATGTAAGCACGTAAGCTGTAAACCCCTATATAAAAGGCTATAGTTGGCTAGAATTTATATTTAAAGGTTCCACATGATCTTAATCTTATCTTAAGTAAATCCTAAAAGTAAGTATAAAACTATAAGTAAAGTGCAAATATAAGTTTACTCTCTATTTGCACAAAATCTTACTTTAAAAACTCTTTAATTTAATTACTTTTTAACTCTCACGTGAGGGTGCGTAAGTCCGAAAGCAGGGGTTGCGCAGTACATATCCCCAAATCGGGCTAGCGTAGAGGGTATGTAAATTACAACGCACTGCGTCTCTGTAGGTTTCCTGTTCGCGCGCGCGATCGCTACTTTAAACCAACGCCTTTTTTAGAAGCACGCCTTTAAGAGTAGTCCGTCCTTCACATTTCAACGCTCACGTCTCTATCTATCAGAATCATCAACACCTCTCCTCCTGCTCTATGTATGCGATGTGCAAATGGTAGTCTGGGCTCCTGCGAGGGAGCCGACGCCGTCAAACCGAACACCATGTTTCCGTACCAGCCAACAACGCAGTGGAATATGTGCCCTCTCCTGCAGACTATCCTACCTTCCCGCCACCGCCTCCCAGCGACATCCTTCAGACACCAGAAGAGTATTGGGCCAAGGTCTCAGCGAGAAAGTTTGCAGCTCCTCGGGGCGTCTTCGAAGACTCGTCGCTGTACGCGCTCTACCGGTTGTACGAGTTTGTCATCCTCGACAAAGTCTTCGACTACCGAAACGCCCTAGAAGCTTTCTGGCGGCAGCATCAATGGATTGTCCAGCAGATACCCGATCCCAAAGATGACAACCCTGCAAGGTACGCTTTCCTTGCTGGCTGCACATATCTGCTAGCTAGATCGTTCAATCAAAGAGTCAAAATTGGTCTCCAGCGGGGAATGCCATCTTTAATCACCCCGGAAGAAGCGGAGGCAGCCAGAAATATACCTGATCACCTTCGTCGGTATGAGAGTGTCCCTGAATGGGCATCGAATGTCCCTGCTTTGGCAATGATTCTAGCGATTCCCACAGAAGATGGAGTAGTATTGCAAAGCAAAGACGACAAGCGTGCTGATCCTGACTTCTTGGCTAAGAATATCTTGCTTTGGACGCCACATATATTTTTCACCTGATTTTTCACTGGAACTTGGATGCGACCTTACCCAAGATGGATCTTTTGATGAGGTACAAGCGGGACTGAACTGGCTTTCGAGTCAACCACATAGATACAAAATTCTCATTGCTGGAAATCACGATGTGTTATCTGATGAAGCCTTCCTTGCAAAGAACCCGGAGCGACCTTATGGCCAGACCAAAACGAAAGAGCATTTGGATTGGGGGACTGTGCTATATCTCCAGGATACTTGCGTAACTCTCGATTTCTCAAGGCCGGAGAGCCAGGCGACCACTGCCAGCCTTGAGCCCCGGAAGTTGACCATATTTGGCAGTCCCTGGACACCGCAGTACGGAATATCAGCTTTTCAGTATGGACCTAGTGATGAAAGCCATTGGACAGTCAGATTTGCCGACCTAAATCAGCCAGATATATTTGTTACCCATGGCCCACCGAAGCATCATCTCGACGCGCGCGACTTCCATCGTGCAGGATGTCCGTACTTAGCTGAGGGACTTGCTCGGTTCCGACCACGGCTTGTCGTCTTTGGGCATATTCATGCGTCTTATGGGCGTGAAGACGTTGTTTTGGACACGGTGCAGAGAGAGTATGAAAAGGTGATGACGGGATGGGGTGGATGGCAAGCTGTTGGCTGGATGGCAGTGTTGGTATTATGGGCGAGGCTGGAATGGTTGTTTGGAGTGAGGCAAGAAAAGGTTACGACTTTCGTAAATGCAGCAGTCGTAGATGGGCCGCAAAACGGACTTAAAAATAACCAATCGTAGTTGCGTTATAATAAACCAATCTTATTCCCAAGAGTGCAATTCTTTAGGAATCACACTCTTGCACTTGAGGTGTGGACTGCATGGGATCTCACCGCTTCCGAAAGGGCGGACCATAGCGGCCAAAAGTATCAGTGCCGATTTTTCTCAACTTTTGATACTCACACCCCACCCCCTAAGCAGACTACAGCGCATGCACCCTAAAATTATAGCGCACTATGCCCTATAACTCAGCGCACATAGCGCACTATAGCACTCCGCATACCTCTAGTACTCTATACTTCTACGCATTATTTTAATTTGTATTATAATATATAAAAATATATATTATAATTATTATATTTTAATATTTTAATATATATTATAAATTATAATAATATATTATATTTTATATTTCTAGTATATCGTTATTACAAAAGATTAATTTAAAAAGTCTATAATATAACTTTAATACTCAAAATATAATCTTATTATTTATTTTTTAAATTCGTATTTATTTTTATTTTTAATTTATAATAATATTAAAATTATAAATATAAATTTTATTTTTAGAGTATCGTTTAAAAGGTATTAAAGGAAGCTTTCAAATAATGCTATATTCTTATCTTTGTGATAATTTCTCATAGGTTTATAAAGTAAATAAATTAGATTTAAATACGGCGTTCGTAGGAAATGGCCACTGATACTTTTGGCCGCTATGGTCCGCCGTCTCCGAATACGGCAGGCCCAATTTCAGGTTCCGCGATCCCGAAAGCCAAACGGTGGAGAATTGGGCATCCCGTTCCGCTCTGCCATAGACAAACCTTCTATCGGTAGACTAGTAGTTGAGTGGGTGACCATCAGCGAATCCCTACTGTTTATAAAAAAAAAAATTTGCAATTTTTTTTGGCGGGGCGGAGGTTGGAGACCTTTTCTGAGAATCTATCCCTTTGACGCTTTGAGTTCGCTTATTGTATGGTGAGAACACAGCTGCAGAGGGGCGAACACCATTTTGTCCCTGCTGTTCTATGTCTTTTGCAATTTTTGCTTGCAGCTTTGTCGATCTCTTCCATGCCAGTCTGCGAGTATGTAAGTCTTACAGAATTGCTGCTGCTCTATCTTCGACCAGTTTGCTCCTCGTTTTGTGTTATTCTGACCAGTCTAGAACAGCCCATGGACGAGAAATTCATTCTCAAGATTGCTGAGGTGGTGGGCTGGGTATTACCAAATGGCAAAATCAAAGTGAGCGTCAACGCCAGTCAGTAAATACATATTCGGGTGCCAGTTCAGCAATAGATAAATCACGGCAGTCCGAAGGTGATAATCCGGCCACAATTCCAGTGATCACGGGGTTTGGATTTGGTTTGGTTCCGGATAAAGACAGCCCTGTCTGTGTAACAAGATCATCTCAGCACAGACTCCGTGATTCTCTTACATGACTCTGCAAGCCAGCAGGCACGTTATCAAAACCAACTCCATCCTTCAATCACAGTAATTTACATCCAATCTCAATCATGGCACCCAACCCCCAATTCTTCCTGAAGACTGCTCCACTTCCCGGCGAGCCACCATCTCCATACACAAACCTCTACCTACGCCATCATGGTTCCGGTATCAATTCCGTCGTTCTTACACCTGCACCTCCAAAGTTCATCAAAGGTCACTTAGACGGAAAACGTATCATCTTCACTTCCGCTTCTCATGAAGGCCGACAATGGGGACTGACGCTTCGCACGGATGGAGGCCAGCGCGCTGGATGGGAGAAAGTGGAGATAGTCGAAGATGGTGGGAGTGATGGATTGGTGTTCTCTGAAGGCGTGGGAGATGGTAAAGAGGAGCTGTTGGAGTTCGAGGAAGAGGACTCTGGGGAGAAGGTGTGGAAGGGATTCATGGTGTGTGAGTGGGCTCATGGACACCCGCAACTTTTTTGGGTAACGTATCAGCTTAAAGGCGAGTTGCCTTCGTTCTGTCATCGCGTGCAAATTGTACGAGAGATGCTTTGAGGTTGAGATTTTCTGTCAGAGGGCTAGCATCGCTTTATGAGATGAACGTTCGCCTGCTCTGAAATTCAGGTCTATGAGTTGTTCTGCTTGCTTTCTGTACGCCGAGACCTCAAATCCATCCATCATTTTGCTTGAATTTTTGTACACCATAATTGTCTACCTCAACAAATCGGATACTGCACATTCACCTTCGTGATGATCCATCATGATCGCATCCATAGGCACACTCGTATTTGCCAGTGCAGACAAGCAATGCTCAGTATGATGATAACTTGCCAGTTCTGCTCCCACCTTCCAATCCCTCTCTACTGCGCGATGTAGCATCTTCCAAGCATAAATGCAGTGGTAGATATGGTATCTCCTGTCAGTCCACATTCGTTCCGGTTGATCGCCAACTTGGTCGTATGGGATCAGGCTGAGCATCTCGGGCTCTGGAGTTTCTTTGCCGAGCCGAGAACTATAGTAGAAGGTCTATAGACCTAGTTCTTCGAATTCTCTTGTTAGGTCGGCACATCGAAGCAGTCGGAATGCTCCCAGGACATAGTCATCTGACATTGTAGAGTCAGTATTGATCCTTTCAAATTGTCATGAGTAACCAACCTACAATGTCCTACCTACAGCCAAGAGCACAAGCTTCATCGGCAGTGCTGCTACACGTGAAAGTTCTAGGCTTTTGTAGACCCGAAGATGAGCTTGCAGTGGTATTGGCTGTCGAAGGTCCGCAGAGGTCTCCGGACAGATGGATTTGATTGACGATGCTGCACAAAATAATGCCGAATGCGACGAGGGTGAGAAATGTTGATATGAGGATTCCCAGGCAGAACACCAAACCAATGATTTTCAAACGAAGAGTACGTCGGTCCCTGCAAATATTGGGTATCAGAGAAGTTTGCTGTGTTGCTTCTTCATCATCTTGTTGTTCGTTGACGGCTTCGTGTTTTGGTGGTTATGCACCCATGATTTTTGCAATCTTGAGGGAGAGACTCATGCTGGTGATGAGTCTCGAAACCCCGCGCTCTTCTACTGGTGCCATACTAAAATAACAAGAGCCTGACCAGCACTCGAGTTGGCACAGTTGCAACCTTCTGTCTGCAATTGTTGCTCTTGTCGCCAATTTTTCCCTCTTGTTCCATTGTATTGTCCGTCCCGCGAGCAACTCTTCGAATCACACCAAATTGCAGTCTTAGTATCGCTTCTTTTAGAGATTTACCCTCTCCCAGATGTGGACTTTGGCGCACATATTTTTTGCCATCCTCATGTTCTCTACTCTCCTTGTGAAGGACCATATTGACGGCACTGTCCTGATTGCGTTCAGCGATGTTTCATGGGTAATGACTCTGTGGGCTCCATATGCTATTATCGGTTAAGAATTAGCAGCAAAATAAAACAGGCAGCAAGAAATTGCTATGGCGGAGCTGGAACCTTCAGACGAGAATCAAGCTGGTCTTATCACGAGTCTGCATAACACCGCGATCTCAATCCCGCAGATCGTTGCAGCTTTGGCATGCAGTGCAATTTTATGGGTATTCAAAATAGTGGGAAGTCAAGATGGGGTAGCATGCTGTCTTCGAGCAGGTGGATTAGCAGCTTTAGCTGCTGCATGGACATCATCGGGTTTTGGGGATGATTGAATGTTGCAATTTTTATGCTTTATCATAGCCATAACACTTAAAATTGATCGTACACATGCTTCCGTGATGTGGAGTGAGCAGGAGCTCTCTCAGGTGTCTCTGGTATCTAGACTTTGATTACTGTCGGGGGCTTCCGCGCAAGGCTGGGTGGCTTTCAAGCGAGCCACATTTAGTGTTAATTTCAACGCCAGACAACTCTCCAAACATTGATCCGAAGACAACTTACTTGATTTTGAGGTTTCATAGAATATGCTTTCATAATCTGAGTGATACCCTACATGGAAGCAATTTCAATAGAGCGATCAATACTTGTTGAAGTGTTTAGCAAAACTTTTGTGAGGCTCGCTAAGGTTATGGATACGATCGCTAAGCCTCCGTGCTCGCTTGCAATATTCAGGGGGCGAGGTACAGCCAAGGAGCGCCTACACAAGCACCCTGACTTGCCTACGTGGGCACCCGTGCCTCTGTAGGCGTGGGAACGTTTCAACGAGGCCTTCTAATTGGCTTAGGAGCTCTTACACAGGCACCCTCATATGCCAATAGCGTTTTAGCGAGAGCACTAAATAGACTTACAATCATTTGATTAGACTCTTCTATAGGCACCCTTTAAGCGAGTTTTATCCTTATTATTCTAAGTAAATGCAATATACACTATAATTTACTACATAAAATAATTTCAATTAAATAAATTAT